>VOMN01041269.1:423-23138 GCA_014899125.1 Orchestia grillus
GTAGAGCGCAATGCACGGACGGGTAGAGCGCATTATACGGACGGGCAGAAACGTTAATTCGACAAGAAAGTGTTGCGGTGCAGCTGAGGTCGTCGAGAGAAAATTCCTATATGAGAAAAAGTATACCATCAGGAAACTTGGATTAAAAAAAATGATATAACAATAAACGTTTTTTGTATCGACGAGTTTCAAAAAGTGAATACCCTATAGACATGTGTATCTTATTCTATTTGATGCCCCCCTGTAATAAACGAAACCTGCAACAAAAATACCAAGAAAAAAATGGGTATTTTGGGAAAGAGAATTAAATTTCTCCTACATTCCCACTCGAAGCTCCACCAGCAGCGATCCTGTAATATTTCCCGCCCTTCATTGCAAGGGGCGGAGCTGCGCCGCTGCACAGCGAGCCGTAGAAGTAATCAATCAGTCTTGACGTGCCTTTCGACCAAAGTTTCGCACGTCTTGTACAAGATTGAGCGAGGTCAAATGGGTCAAATTTGAGCGCATGAAAAAGGTGCCCAGAGTTCTTTCTCAAGAGCACAACGCTTAAAAATCGTCTCAGTCTTTTCCTTTTTCGCTCGAAGGTTTTCCAGCGAACTTGAAAAAAATAATTGCCCCATGGAAGCAGGAAAAACATGATGTATTGAAAAAACATTGGAAAGTAGCAGGACAAGCAAATGTCAATTTTACGGTAGTAACTGAGAAGTGTGTGGTGATGTCGAAGGAGATCAAGATAAGATTATCATTTTTTGTAAAGTTTGCTAAGCAATGAATTTTGGTTGCGATTAAGAATGGCTCAAAACTCTGAAACTGATTCAAAATCATTGACTAGTATTCGTACTGAAAGTTAAAACAAATTTGTTAATGAATTAGAGTGAACTTCTCTCTCTCAACCCTTTCGTTCCGTTTGGTCAAGTGATTAAAATGATCAAACTTGTGGGAAAGTATATATGCTGCCCGTGATTCCCGTTCACTCATTTATTTACTTACAACATCCCATTATGGACCTTCTCCTACAGCCAAACTTGTACCCCTCAGTAATTCGTTTACATACTCGGCAGCGAATATCGAGTTCCGGGTGCTTGGGTTTCGCCAGAAGGTACGTGTGTCGCCGCGCTGTTTTCTTACGTTGCTTGATGACGCATCCTTCCTTGAGTTTGGATAGGCCAAAAATTATGAGGGATGCAATGGGCACGTCAAGTAGAAATTGCCTCCTACTTTGATCAATAAATTTAAGTTATGGGTGTTAACATCTTAGTAACCAACTTTTGAATACTTCAGTGAGTTGTTGTTTTTTGCTGTTATTTTATCTATTATTTGCTCTTGGAATTATGCTCGACTGTATTTTTCTCAGATTCCGCCGTGCCTTCTGTGACGCTGGTCTTAAGGTGATGTGTTCGATAGCTACCGAGTGTTGCTTTTGAGAGTTTGGCTCTAGGGCTTAAGATTATTCAAGGTGAACTCGTTACCAGACATGGTTTTGCCTTTTTTTCGTGTAGCCAGTCACAGTTGGAGCATTTTTGCCGAGAATCTAGGGCAAATCTTAAACTCCCTGACTGCATAACTATCACACACACCCCGCATTTTCTGATATCGCTCCCAAGCCTCGAACTCAACATTCCACTGTGTACGTTTGTCCATAATTGTGAGAGCGACAGTTTTGAATAGGCAATCTTTTTACCGAAATCTTTTGCAAAGAATTAAACATTTTGATTTTCAAAATGCTAAATACCATGATACTCATCAAGGATCGAAAACTTTCTGAGCTCCAAAGTTATTCCATTACTTTTGTTCTCGGAAGTTATTGGACTGTGTTCGAGAGAACCAGCACCAACAGCGCAGCTCCACGTCCTCGCTGTGCGTGCGTAATGACTTCCTCGGTGAAGATTTTCTAATCAAACGAGAAGAAGACTCGGCCGGAGGCCATTGATCTCATTCGGTGTACATCTTGTCATTTTCGAGTCATTTCTTCTCATATTCCATGGAATTGAATGCAATAATTGGGCCTTGCAGTTGCACTGTGCTTTCCAGTGAGCTATGAACAGTGAGCAGTAATTGAGCCTTGCAGTGAGCAGGAACAGTGAGCCGTAATTTCAGCAGGGTCACGGACCGGACGCTCAGGGCGCTGCATTCTGGCGCGTCACCCGTACGTCTGCGAGGACTTGAAAATTTCGCTCATTAGAGTTGGACTGAAATGTGAATACGTTTACTTCTTTGGTGGGAATGAGCTTATTAACCTCTCTAAACATGAAGGTTGTAGAAGCGTCTATTTATCTTTCACATATTTAGAAACTATTTTACAGCACAAAGTCTTTTTTGCCGTGTTTTTATCCCAGAAGGTCTAAGAAAAAGATTTTCAAAATATTGACGACTTTTTTGTGCCAGCTGTTACCGCCATATGGACCAATGTGCTCGAGAACACAAGAACAAACACGAGTCCCTGAGTATAAATACTAACAGACTGAATAAAGGGTAGAAGTATTATTTATGCATTTCATCTATGAGATAGTTTTTTTCCAAAAATCCTTTTAAAACGCCAAGGATATTTCGCGATCACAATACCACGGTATTAACGAGAGCATGAGTTAAAAAAATTATTAATGATTCGCTCGGTCACGTTTCCCAGTTCCCACCTTCTTTTTTTGTGCAGTCATCAGCATTCAGAATAAGCACCGCAAGAAAGATTCAACGGAATCAATAGTCAGTCACGTGTTGTGCCGATGACGTCCACAAGTACGGAACATCAGAATTTCAATTAAGCATCCTCACGCCCTGAAGCTTCCGGTGATATGCGGAGGCAACCTCCACTGCAGAGCGGCCTGTTATTAGAGCGAGTACCAGGAAAAAATCTAGGCCCCGGAGGCTGGCGAGAGCTGGCTCTTCAAAGCAGAGAGGGATATTACTCTCTTAGACGTGTTTTTGAAGCCTTTGTTTGAGCTCGTTTACAGGATATGATTGAACAGAGTCAAGATCGTTCACCAAACAAGGAGAAAACTTTCTCGAACGATGAGCGAAGAGTACGAGCTTCAGGCAACTTATCAAATTTCTCCTTTAGGCTTTTCATAAGTAGGCGTGAGCCCGTGCCGAGCTGATGGGTCCACTTTTGATGTGCGTTCAGTTTTGTTTTGTTTCCTCATTATGAAAGCGGCTCATGTTTTGTCAAACCCCCTATTAGAAGAATGATCAAAGTGCTGTAGAGTTACAGTGCTATTGACGTACAGTGGTATAGAGTTACAGTGCTATAGACTTTGAGTGATATGGAGTTAAAAATCTCACAATCCTATTAAATAGAGAATATAAGTGGTTGTATGTTGTTTTATTACCAGTAATTTAGTATCAATACCTATGTGACAAAACTTAATTATTATTTGTTCTCCAGTTTCCAAACCAGAAAATCTCAGTTTGACGTTTATTCAGTTTTTTGGGGGTTGATGTTAGATTTCCTTTATTTCGAAACAGTTATTCGTACAGATGTTCTCTTTAAAACTAGTTGTCCCCATTATTCTTGATGATAAGTAGTTGTGCGACGTGGAGTTACGGTTGATAAATTATTGCATATTGCAAGATCCTGAAGATCTTCAGTTCTTTTTCATGACTGAGAAAACAAAGCAATTGGAATCCGAATGTCATTGTGGCAACAGAACCGTGTTCTTGTGTATTTACCGAAATATAGCTGTTATCGAGTCATTATTTTGTCACCGATGACTGTCCCCTTTTTATAGGAATGAGTCAATGCATGATTTTCAAACGTATTCTATTACGCATTTAGAAGTGTTGTGCAGAGCAGGGCAGGAATGATGAAGTTCTTGAAGAATGAAAAGCAGATCTTACATGAATCAGTTTGCATACAAAATTATGCCATTTAACAAACAAACAGGAAAACGCAAAAGTAATTTCCATTAGTTGTAGTGAATCATAAATGACTTTGTGTTGTTACTTCCACTAATGGAAAGGGACGTAATGCTCCATGCGTCCTGCCTCGTGCTGCAACACAGGGGCCTGATGTGCAGTGGTCACTGCAGCGATCACTGCAGTGCTGTGCGGCATTTGCAGCACTGCAGCACTGTTCAGCCTGAGCAGCACTGCAGCACTGTACAACCTGTTCAGCACTGCAGCGTTGTGCGTCCTGTGCAGCACTACAGTGCTGTGCAGCCTGTTCAGCACTGCACTCCTCTTGACAGCTAGCAGCATTGTGAGACCAGCAGCCTCGCCTGAGCATTGGGATGAAATGGAATCAATCTCGCCCTTCAAGGCAGAGATCTGCTACCGGTGTGATGTTACAACAAACTTCCCTTACCAACTCATCTTCGACAGCGCAAACGGGGTTGGATGTCTTCTTTGCAGCGTTGAACTTCCCTTGAGATTAGAAACGAATCTCAAGTCTTAGGTGCGGGTTTCGATTACACTTTGCGGCGTCGCTTTTCAAGTGCGATTTCGCAGCGGAGTTGAGACGTGACGGCCGCCGCAGCCGCGTGAAATGAAGGGCTTATGACGCGCGCCCATCTGCGCTGCCCACTGCACTCCGGCGCTCCTCTCAAAAGTCCTCAGCTTCATCATTAGACGCACCCACCAGAAACGCAGTAAAATAAACCTAGTGCCACCAACCAACTCCAGTCAAGTGGGGTTATTGTTACCAGGGAAATTTTTCAAAAAAGGTAATGAAAACAACTGAGGCCAAATTTAGGTAATGAATTACAACTGAGGTCGTATTTTGGTAATGAATAACAACTGAGGCCAAATTTAAGTAATGAATAACAACTGAGGCCAAATTTAGGTAATGAATAAGAACTGAGGGAAAATAAATTCGATCCCGACGTTAAGAGCTTCTGGAAAAATGTTTCAAAAATTTTAAAACATTTTCATAGATCAACATAGCGCAGAAAGCGTGCTGTGTACTCGTATTACATGGATTGTTCGCGTTCATTTTCTTATGTATTTCACAGCAAAAGAAAGATTTACTACCCATGAATGACAAAAGACGCCTCAAAATAATTTACAACACTGTATCATTATTGCAGCTTAGATATTCGGCAAATGATTTCCTTCTAAGCACATAACGTACTGACTGCAGGTGTCGAGAGCGGTGTCCCCGGTCTCAGTGGCACACCACTCCAACCCACTCAGCAGGCGGGCCTTGAGCTCCGTCTCACTGAGCTGCCTCAGTAGAGACGACACCCACAGTCTCCCGGGCAACACTCTACGATTGCGATGGGGTTGTTTCCTTTAAAAAACTTCCAAGTGACCAGTTCTACAAGCGGAAAAATTATTATGCAGCTGTCATAGGTTTCAATCTATAAATTGTTACAAACACATTTCAACTAAAGAAAGCGCGTTAAATTTTAATTCAGTAGTACTTAATATTGCAGTGCAATGGCAGTGCAACGTCTGCTTGGTCATGTCACAGAGGCCAATTTTTTAGGTTGAGGCCAGTGACTTCAGCATCACTAGTTTTTACCGCACCACAGTTCCCTTCTTCAGGAATGCTGACGTTATTGTTAACAACACCCACTTTACGTTTTGCAGGCTGCGACCAAGCCTTCTGTAGCCCTCNCCCCTTCCCCCCCCCTCCCTGCAGACTCAACATCGTTTCCAGTTTCCAAAAGCCATCACATTAGTTCTCTGTGAGGGCTCTCATCTCGCAAAAACGGCTCCGTTGTGAGTTGACTAGGGCAATATGAGATCTTCAGATTTTTTCTAATAAGCCAAGTTTTGCCGACCCAACTCTCTGCACTCTGACGGAACAATGAGTGCTCGCGTTTTTACAGAAGCTTCGAGATCCCCGAAGTGTCTTTGGATTTATTTCTTCTCAACTGGCCCGGTCGTCCTCTATGCCGGCAAGCCCTGCTACAAAATCTGTTAGGTTCAATTTTTCTTAGCGGTAGTACGAGCGAGGGCGTTTGTCAGCCTAGGAGGGAAGTGAATTTTGAAGACCTTCTTTGCTTCTGCCCGAGAAAAAATAAATGATGGATCATAGGGATGTCTAACTTCTTCTTTCTTGCGTAAAAGTGAATATACTACGCAAGGAAATTGTTTAGAGTTCAATATGTACTCAATTGTTGGCATACATTGCGTAAAAATTATTGCGGTTCATTTAAAAGCCTTCTAAACCTTTAAAATATCATTGGACATACAGTAGTGACGACCAAAACTGATTCAAAAGCTATTTTTCCCTTCATATTTCCATCTGCAGCCCGCTTCGCGTCCTGACGCTTCCTGGTCATTGGAACTTCAACCCTCAGAAGCCCCTCAACTCACCGAAACAAATTGGATGAACACCTACAAATTATATCGCAATTGAAAGCGTCTACATTGCATGGCAACGCAACCGAGAGAGTAAATATTCGAGTTACGACCACCTCTATCCTTCATTTAGAATGAACGGTGGCTTCGTTAAATGCTAACTGAATTTAAATAAAGATGATTAGTTTAGGATTGCGTCTCACGGGAATTGCGTCAAATTACTTCAAATAATTTAACAGAGTTAAGATAGGAAGTAGGCCTGATGTACATTACCGCACATACCAACACACAACATGAAAACTTGATGGCGGTGAGCGTCGGCCCATCGTCATCAATGTTTTTGTTCAACCTGAGCCACGCCCGTGATCATTTGTGTGCTTTGCGGGGCTATCGTCTTCGAATTATTTTTTTCTTCACTAAGAATTCAGAGATTACTTATTCTCCATACAAGCTGTGATTCAGAGTTTTTCCATGCAAGCGACATGGGTGGAGAAACATGCTGATAAGAAATAAATATCAATGAAGAAAGAGTGATTACAGATAGTTTTTCTAATTTTGTCATTTCAGTATTGCATTTTTCGGTGAGACTGACATCAGCACGTAAAAAGAAATGAAAAAACTTATTTACTCTTTATCGTTGTACTTAAAATCAAGGTGAAATAAAGATAGTAGGTAGAAAAGGACTAACTAAAATTATGCTCTTTGAAGTTGAAGTGCTGTATATTTTTTGAGTGTTTAAGCCATTCATAGAAAATTCTCGATGAAATCACGACACGACAGGAATTACTCGCTCCGGGAATGACATTAGAGGGCAAGCAATTTACCAGAAAAGACGAAATGCTGCCGCTCTATTGTGCACAAGTCACTTGAGAATTTGGTGCAAATTTTGTCTAGAAATTAGCGTTATTTTTTGTGTAGGGTTTGCAAATCCCAATAGCACAAGTTCCATAAATTCACAGAAAATAAGTACATTCTCATGAACTTTTAAGAGAATTGCGCATGTCCAGGACGGGATGATGTATTGAATTGTGTAAATTGGGCTTAAAAATTCTCTTTTGTTTACGTTCGGTCGTCGTTGGCCGAGGATTATTTTTGCATAAGTAAAATATGCTGGAGGACGTGACGGCTGCGGACGTGTGGCGCAGGGGACCTGTGAGGTGTTTGTGTATTTCTCGTTTTATTTGCTCCGTTTTTGTATCCTGTCACAGTGGAGAACGGTGTAATTTACAGGAAACTTAGCTTGTGTTACGAATTTAGTGGCATTTTAATGGGAATATTCTCCTGGCCGGTGTTAGTTTAGTCTGGGAGGCGATATGATTCGATTGATGAGAAGTCTATGTTATTCTTGATGTTCTTGTTTATTTGGATCAGAACTAGCGAAATTAGAAATAACAAATCAAGAAATCAAAACTGGATCATGTGTCGCGAGAGCAGTTATAGATTATTTCGCCCGAAGAATTCGATCTCTACGAGTGGTGCGGTGCAAATAACAAATTAATATTAATTTGCTGAAGTTTCAGAGGAGGCAGCTTGTTAAAAGAAAATAGTAGTTGTCATAGTTAACTTGATACTGATGTTAGATTTGTACGCATCCCGATTGCTTGTGCTGTTTTTTATTCACTCTACTATACACCGTTCCAATATTGTATGCATATCAGTTTCTTGAAAATATCTCATACACTGTTTCATGAAAACCTCAGACACTTCATACTTCGTATGGAAACAATATTTCACTCGCAGTGCTAAAATGCTGACACAATTTAAGCATTAGCAAATAAAAGGCGGCCATTTTGGTGCACGGTGACCAGGTCACTTTAGAGACAAGACGGGCCGCAGAGGAGCTTCAACAGCCATTGGAAAGTCAAAAATCATCTAAGACCTTTATCAGAAGTACTCTACCTTGGAAATTGCTAAATCAATTAACCGAGATCATAGCCCAGTGAAAAAATTAGCCAGTAACCCCGATGTGTGTAATGGTGGACCAAACAAGGGAAGATTACAAAAAAAATTCATCGAATTCTATTCTACATCTGACAGAGAGAGAGTGCGTAAGCAGTTCATCTCAGTACGTCACCAGTACGTCAGTGGTCGAGGGGGCTGGTCAGTGCACCGGGTGTGCTAAAAACCTCAAGATGCCGTAGTCTCAGCAGGCTCGTCGAATGTGACACAGCAGATATGCGACCTTTTTTGAGGGCTTAGACAAAAAGGAACGGCTTAATGGTCTCAGAAGTATATGAAGCTGCCGTGTCAAGACCTTCACAGATGGATAGTTGCTCTCGATGGACCCGACAGCTGGAGGCAAGTCCGGTTGGTCCATCCAGAGTGATCAAAGAGGAATGCCCTCACCTGCCTAGGCGTCAGTAGGGAGGTGGTGGTGTGATGCTTTAGACTGGTATTGCCGATAGCGCAATAGTTGGGCATTTCAGAGTGGTCGACGGTGGGAAACTGACTGATGATTATTACGTTGACTTCCTGGGGAGGGATTTCTTTTCATGGCATCAGTTTAAAAGCTTAACAGTCAGGATAAACTTTGTTTTCGCGCATGATAATGCATCATTGCACTCGGCGAGGCTTATAACTCGTTGTTCGAACAATGTCTTTGTAAGGTATGGCAAGGCTATGCAGTCACCGTCTTGTTTTCCGGATTTAAATCCGATAGAGAACCTCTGGAGCATCCTTAAGTGGAAGATTTACGTCGCTGGAATTCTAGAACGGACCTGTGGAATGTCATCAAAATTGCCGCTGGAGACGTTTGTTCGGAAGATTTCAAGAAATTGATTCAGTAATGGGCCATAGGCTTTTTTCGTTGGTTTTTATGAACGCCTGGCACACCACTTGACAGGTATTATAGTAGTGTAATCGAGCTGAACCTTAATGCTATGGGCTTGTGTGATGCGTTCATTTTCCCATCGCTGAGCTTCACTGCAGCTGCAGACTTACCGCAGTCTTCGCAAAAGAGTTATAATGCGACTTGACCTCCAATGCGGTTAAAATATATTGTTAAAGTGAAAAGTTAAACGAGTAAAATATATAATTAGTCGTATAAGTAATAGGTAAAAATAATTGTACTCAAACTTGGTCTATAAGTTTTGTAGAGTAAGCATGGCAGAACGGAGTATTTTTGTTCGCGGTTATGGCCGAAGATCCTCAAAGGGATCAGGAATCAAATTACGTGTCTGCAAAAAATGTTTTAGCTCATCAGCTTTAACATATCGTCAGTGCATTGTAATTTGCAGGGTTTTATTCCATTAATATTGGTAAGTATTGTCAAGTAGTAAAATTGTACGCATTGATTTCATATCACAGCAAAAGCTCGTCGCCAGGTTACCTGAGGGAACACCGGGAAAAATGACGACGGAGACAGAGTCAACGAGCTAAAAACTTTGTTACTTTCTAAGGTTATAATCACAATTCAACAAACAATCAATCACGAGTTTACATTCTTATGAATCTGAGTTTTTCGTTAGCTGGCATCTTTTTGCACTGAAAAATAACAATATCTCACGCAACCAAGCAATAGCAGAGGCGCCCAAGCCGCCCGGGAGCGTGAGGCTGGTCTGCTCCAGCTCGCGTTTCTGGTTCAGCACGACTCCACTGGAAGCAACGTTAACAAATTTTCAATGATGGAAGAATGGGTTCCCTAAAAATTCAGTCAGCAGAATTTTTGAAGATTCATTGTCTATGCATATATCTACGTAACTTTGACTTCGAATTATACGATGGAGGGATATTTTCCCTTCAGGAGCGCAACTTGAGCACGCTGGGAATTTCAGCGGCCTCTTCACAGCCCGGAAGCCGTAGACGGAAAGGCAACGGTCGACAAAAGTCCAATCCCCCTTTCCGCAAGTCAGACTGCCACTCTGGTTGGGAACTTTTCGTCCACCATTTGATTTGGCGCCAAGTTAGGCCTCTTAACTAGACACCAAGTTTTTCTGCAAAGCGTGAGTGAATCAGCAGGTTTCCCTGACGTTCACCCTTGCTATTGGCTCACCACATGCTGACCGTCGCCCTTCAAGCCTATCGCATTTAATGCATCGAAAGCAGGGCTTCCTAAGAGCGAAGCGCCAGGTGAATAGAGAAATAATTGTCACGCGTCTCTATTGACACCTCCTGTTGTGAGGCCGCACGAGCACGGTAAGGTTACAGGTGACAAGAGCATGGTAAGGTTACAGGGGACAGGAGCACGGTAAGGTTACAGGTGACAAGAGCATGGTAAGGTTACAGGGGACAGGAGCACGGTAAGGTTACAGGTGACAAGAGCACGGTAAGGTTACAGGGGACAGGAGCCCGGTAAGGTTACAGGGGACAGGAGCACGGTAAGGTTACAGGGGACAGGAGCACGGTAAGATTACAGGTAACACGAGCACGGTAAGGTCAAGCTAATACGAACACGTTTTGCAGTTAGATTGAAAACAGTCTTATATGCAAAGTATTCTCGTCCGTCACATGTCGAGAGGGAGATACAACTGCACTGCATGAGCTACATCATGTGAGTCATGTCGCTGCATCAGCTATGTATATAGTGTGAGTCATGTCACGATTGACGCACCTAAAATGTTTTCTACAAATGCCAAAATCATCCTGCCGGACAATTGAAGCAGTAAATGATAATTCACCGTCGCAACAGGCCCTATCGGTATGAATAATAATTTATACCATTGTTCTCTGTGCAAATTTCATCACTGCAGCGATGAATTAATACGGCCCCTGTATTCCTTCCAGAGGCTGCGTACATGGACCCTATAGCCAATGTTGTTAACAACTCCAGTACACTTGAAAACTGACAACTTTATGTACTGAACCGATTAAGTGGATGTTTATAAAAATATCCCGTTTTGAAGCTAAAATTTAGTTTTGACTCGTCACATAACGTACTCATGACGGTCATTCCTTTCGATTGATTTTGAAGAACATTTTGCAATTTTAATTCCATGAAGCCTTGTAACGATTAAACATTTTATGAAGACCTTGTCGAGAACTTGAGAAGAGTGCTGCCCAAATCAAGAGAGTCCCTCTTCTGTGTGGATTCTGTGTGCTCGGCTGCAGGGCAGTCGAGGCAGGGCAGTCGAGGCAGGGCGCCGTGCTCCTACAGCCGCCTCTGCGCCTCCAGCTCCAGGAAGGGAGAAGTAGAAAATAAGTCTATTCTTCTGTGAGCCTTCGGCCAATTAGTTCTCGCCTGCTCTGCACCAGCTCAACAGATAGGTGGGATTTCGATTGGTGGATGACCATCATTAATTTGGACTACTCGGAGCTCAAGGAGAGCAGTTTTTACACGGCGGGCTGGGCCTAAACAGCAATCAGACATTTGTTATCAGATGTACTTTAGATATAGTTGTCTTATATTTTTCGAACTAAAGCACTTTTACCAGCAATCTTATATTTTTCTATCAAATGCACTTAAGTAACCATTAATTTTATAATGTTTACCCAAACCCACTTAAGTAACCATCGATCTTATATTTTCCATAAAAATGCCGTTTAGTAACCCCAATCTTATATTTTTTCATCAAATGCATCTCGGCTCGTCTCGGCTCACCACACCAGTCGTGGGTGAGGATTTTTAGAATGACGTACTGCATCAGCTAATTTGTATTTTCGTAATCATCGGGTCTTAGAATTTTAATCCTGTTACCCAAGGTAGTCATTAAATCTAATTTTGAACGAATAATGTTCATCACTAGCTCTCTACAGCAGCAAGACGTACACTTCCGAGAAATTATGAAGCGGTTCTGATCGCGCACGAGTGCGAAAAGAGTTGAATGAAAATTGATTTTAAAAATATTTACTCTGCGTAGAATGAATTCTGCAGTATATGTCGCAAGGAAAGCATTAGCTGTGCTACCTTCATACGTATTCTAGGAAATGTGACTGTCTTTATGAGAGTCATGAGTTCAAAATACGATGGTTGGAAGACGTGCTATCATGCCCTCTCCGTGGAAAGTTTACTTAGTTTTCGGGAAATAAATGACGAAGGCTTGCTCTCAGAACTTATCGCTGGCTATCGTCAACGAGATCCAACGATTTACATGTTCATTTTGAATTATCTTCCCTGATGGACTGCTGCCGTCAGATATAAAATTTCAATCAGATTTCTCATTACGAAGGCAAATTTGCCGTCATCTCGTGGTAAATGGACTGGTATTGAGATGAAATCGACCACTATAAAATCATCAGAGGATTGAGATTTTAGAAAAATCTATCGAACATGAGAACGAGTGGCAATATTACAAGGAAAGTATTTTTATTTGTATGTGTAGTGCAGAGGATCGCTTAACTTTACGTTGCCTGAGTGCATGTGAGAGTACGTAAAGTATGTCTGTAGCTCAGTTCACATGCCAAAAAATGTCATTCTTCAAGAACAATTGAAAAATTAAACAATAAGCTTGCACAAACGACACGAAATCACGATACGTTCACTACCATACACACACCAAATGATAAATTGTAAGTATTCACGAGCCGTCTCTAGTTATCGAACAGACTAAATTGAACACGACACACTAAAACGGAAATGCACGATAAATAAATGAAGGCCTAAACGGAGTAGATAGCTGCTGCAATCGAGGGAATTCTCCAGTATTCAAATGAGACACAGAACTGGACGTCGTCTTGGGGCAAGGGGAGACCAGACCTGCGTTTGCTGCTGCTAGTTGAGTGTACTGCTGCTAGTTGCGTGTGCTGCTGCTAGTGGCGTGTGCTGCTGCTAGTTGCGTGTGCTGCTGTTAGTTGGGTACTCACGTGGCAATGTGCTTGCCTGGACAAATTATACAAACACCTCATCTTACTGGTATGTTGATAACACTCAGATAGGTCTGTGTAACTATAAGAAAGCTCTTTTTAGAACATGGATTTTTAACGGCTCAGAGCAAATACTACGGAATATCTCAAAATGTGACGCCCATGGGCATCTCAAATTTCGAAATTATCGAAAGCGTGGCTCTGCCTGCATTATAATCTTCTCATGAATTCAATCTCAGACTCGCTCCTAGAGACACAGAAAAGGCCCAGTGAATGTGGTCACACATATTTGTATTGATGACGCCAAAGTCGAAAGATGGAGGAGTGGGATGATAGTGATTGGGAGGTGAACCTTTTAGCCCCTGCAAACGCTCACAGTGAAGCTCTGTTGTCTGCAAACACGCACTCAGCAGCTTGGACGTGTTTAGGGGAACCAAACATGCTGAAAAAAGTACAAAAGAAGAGTGGAACATTTCTTGGGACATGTCATGCTAACTCAACGGCTGACAATTCAAACTCTCATCTAGGGTTAACCCTTAAACAAAATTCCACTCTGTCTTGAGTGCCATATTATCTGTGGCGTCAATTATTTCGAAAACATGACGCAGGACCGAAGTGTTCCTGCCTGTACATATATTTCGAGCCCGGCCTCACGAGATCAGGGGCCGGTCGTGACGATGCGTGCAGCCCTGGGTCATGGACCAGCCTGTGACTACGCGCACTCACCGGTATGGGGATTTGGAGTTCGCCATGAGCTTAAGTTTAAGAAATCATTGCTATAAAACTAATAAATGTTATTGGATCAATCGAAGGGATCTACAGGTCTCCACTCTGCGCCGAACTTCGTCCTTCACTGCAAAGCCTGAGCAGCGGTCTAACGTCTACCAAAAAACCATCTCGAGGAAGAAATCTTGTTTAGGGAACAAATTGTGCTGTCCGATGAAAGCAAGATAGAGCGCTTCGCTCGAAACGAAGCGCGTCATGTTTGAGGGGAGACAGTGACAGCCTGTGATCCGCAGCACACCATACCCACCGCATGACTAGAGGAGGCATCACGGTATAATGGGGCAGTGGCTCATTGTTAGACAGCGCCTTGCACGGCAAGATGCTTGGGAAAAAGCTGTTTCCTAAGCGCGACAAAGCTCTCACTCATACGGCAATATTGTTTTATGAACAGCTCGAAATGAGGGAAATAAGTGTTCCCAAAAGGCCTATTGGTAATCGAAGACTTCCAAACTACATGTTGAAAATCAATGGAGAACGGAATCTGTACACAAGAAGCATTTAGGCAACGTTACTTATTTGAAGTCATTGCATGTTTGAGTCGGGTAAACTAACGCAAGATGAGGGACAGAAGCTACTTTCCAGTCGTGAAAACCCTCTCATGCTGTAATCACAGACAGTGATCAGGCCACCTAACACTGAAGAAAACGATTAATTTTGCCAATACTTTTGCCTCAGTTGAGTTTTGTTTTGCTGATTTTCTCGTTGTACATTACTAGTGGGTCCTATTATATACTGAGGAAAATAATCTTTATTTTGTATGCATGCATGTGATGTATTTTATGGTGTTTATTTCTTTGGCATATCTTATTCATTACTCGTAGCATGCGACCTTAACTCTTCGCTAGGAATTTCGAAGGGACCGATTTCCAAGGGTTAGGGGTGTTGACTGACCGAGAGCCAATACCACCACTAGGCGCCATCGTATGTCACCCTCCTTGCCCCAAGAAGTTGTGCTACTAACCAGTTATAACCTAAAGGCATTCTATGACAGCTTGTTATACCTTTAGATATCTACTAAACATTCTTCAACCCTTTTTCCACTAACCCTGTACCGGATGTGGTGGAAATACATAGTTTAGTGTGTCTGGGTGGATAAAGATTGACCTACCTGGATTATTAGACAACGGAGATGATATTCATGTAGTTGTAGTTCTCAGGTACGTGAAAATTACTCTGGTACACGAACATTACTCTGGTACATGAATATTACTCTCGTACAAAAACATCACTCTGATACATGTACTTTAGTGAAGTTTCCTACGACACGTAGTTCTCCGGTAATGTTCTCTGGAAGTAAGACAACATTTTTGACAAATAATCACAAGGTGAGAATGTATCGCTTTTTCTAGGAGGTCATCAGTGAGGTAGGCACAGGGACCAGCAGCTCCCTATGCTGGTACGTTGCGTCCTCGCGTGCCCCATCGCTGCGGGGAGACGGCCCGCGTTCGGTATATNCGTTTGCCTCTTCCCATTGGTTCCTTCTTCTGTATCTGAAGGTCCTTGATTCATACCCTGCGATTCGTTCACTGATCACTAACTGGTACCGTCTTAACTAATCGTGTAAATTGGGACGTTCTTCCGCTCTTCAATGGCCACGCGTTCTAATGAATGGAGGATTTGTGCATGGGGCCCGACGGCTTATCTAACTTTCAATTCGCGCCATAAATTTATATAAAATTCAAGTTATGACTCTTCGAAGACTGCTATTATGTTAGTTAAGTTATGGTAAGACTGCTATTTTCTTTTCTTGAATTCACACAGTCACTGATTTACCCGTACAAATGTTTCGCCTCATTTTCTTAGTGAGAAGTAAATCGTGGGCCTAGACCGATATCTTTAGGTTTTCATCTAAAACCTCGATGTAACCTTCAGAATTCATTATTCTTTTAATCGGAAGTAAACTCTGAGGGCCACTCGAAAAAATAAACACCACAAAAAAACATTGATCCACCTCCATGCTTAACTGTTGGCAGTGTTTTTTAGGAGGAAAGCCTCACTTTTCGTATGGCACTCAATGGAACATTGGTCACACGCCCCCTTTTGAGAAGGGTAGCTAGGATTCGACTCTCGGCTGGACAAACGGATTTTCGTAGAGCCCCCGGGTGTTTCCCCGTGAAAGAAAGCTTCTACCGGACATTCCTGACATCACTCAATCGTCAGTAATTCTAAAGAGTTGAATACCCAATACTGTGCTTCATGCCATTTCTGTTTTAATATATACAATTCGTTTTTTCTTCTTTTTCTTGCGCCAAATCTTCCTGACATCATCACGTTCAGAAAGCTCTATTATCGTATCATTATTCCAGGAACAACCTCATTTGCTTAAACAAATTAGCGATTAGTAATAGAGCAGCAATCAAACAAAATTTATGAAGCCGAAATCGATGACCTACTAAGTTGATTGTTCTTCATGCAAATAATTCTGTAATGAACGAAATCTCATGCTGGTGACCTGCAAAACCAACCCCTTGGTGATGTCATTCAACAGGATTCCTGGATTCATATCGACTTTACGTAACAGTATCCGTACACTTCTCGGGGACAGTTTCTGTTTCCTTCCTTATCCAGGAAATTTTCAGTCGCACCGCTCCGGCTAAGCTTCTCAATAATAAGTACCGTAGATTTCGGGATAACGGAGTCCTTAGACGTAGTACCATATCTATTTCTTTATTTGTGACGGTAAACAATCGTTTATCTCGAATGAACGTAAAGGATTTTTGTCTCATGTGCCGTGCCATTATGGCGAATGAAAAAGTATTGCCAATCATTCCTTACGTAATATTATTTTGGATTTTATAGAACATTTTTAAGTGAATATAATCTAGCACGAGTACTACAGTAACTAAAATATCATAAACTTCATATGATTATAGCATGTACCTCTGCATTTAAGACGACTTTCCCGACGGATGAGAAACTTTGCTGTCATAAGTCTTACAAATTCACACACTATTCGTATTCCACATTGCCTATTCTTATGAAAATTGAGTTTTACGGTTTTTTCTTGTACTTAAGAACCCATGAAAAAGTCTGCTCTGAGCGAACACAAAGTTTTGAGAAATGAGCGAGAATATTCAATGTATAGGGCGGAGTGCGAATACTTTCAGCGCTTGCTGCTCATCAGAGTGGCGCTGCGAGTTTCTCGTATATCAAACATTCTGGAGATAAAATAGAACGCAGCGCGCGCTGTCTGCTGCTGTTCGATTTCGTTCAGTTCGGGCGGAAGTGTTTTGAAGAATTTTAGGCGGCACAATTCCCAGCATTATTCATTAGCGCCAAGTTTACTGACGACCCGCGGGCAAAAATCTCACAGACTAATGTCCACGGCCACAGTAGTGGGAGGCTGATTGTTTATCTTCTGTTATGCAAACTCTCAGCGGTATTGTTATCTTTCTATGGTCATGATAACATGGAACTGGAGGCCAGGGTATTTGGACAATTATGTCGCTTAAAATTACCGTGATTAGTTTTTGATGATCAACTCACTTGCTCGAAGTTTGTCACAACGTATACTCGACTTTTCTAAAGCGACAAATCTAAGCATTATAACCCATAGTTTTGAGATTAATACTCGTTTGAAAAGTGTGTTTCAAAAGTTAAAAAAATATTATAGTACTTTCGTTGTTTTTTTGACACCGATATGTTTTATGTCTTTAAACATTCCGTGAAAAGTACGTATTTGCACTCCTCAAATCTGTGGGCAATGAGAAGTCGATCACTATTCTTCAAATCTACATAGAATGTACCTTAAGAGTTTGAGAAATCAATGAAAATGTTCGTGCAATGAAAATGTTCAGGAGGAGGCTAAAATATTGGTGAGATGTAGTCGAAAGCGGTGCTCGGGAGAGGGGGTTTTCATGCATGACTGCCTTAAATTTGACTTGCTAATTCCTGAGCAGCGCCGAGTGTCAGCCGAGGTGCGGAGGCGCCCTGTGCTCGAGATGAGGCCGTGACGACGCTCCCGTCTGGCGCGACACTAAGAAGCTCCTGCGAAATTAACGTCGTTTTGGAGCAAAAACTAAGACGGGATTTAAAGCAAACTTAACCCGGGTTACATGGAACATTCTGCAGTGAACTGGCTACGTGGATTGCTATACCATGAATAAAAGAACAAAATAAGGAATACCATCAATGTTTTTATCCGAAGAATTCGTGAAAAATCAGTGAATAGCCAATTATGATTTCTATTTCACATTTGATGGCAAATTTGAGGTCAGTCTGATGTAAAATTTCTGAGAGCTGGCAAAGTGTGAGAAAATATGGAGCAAACAAACGACTGCAAACAAAAGACTTCATTCAGCAGCCGCACTTATTCAACCAGCCTTCAGGATGTCTCTGCAGACTTAAGCTACCAAGACATTCCTAAATCCCTTTTTTTGGTTAGACAAGTCGTAATCATTAAATATTTTCTGAAAAATAACTCGAGTTGTATCGTACTTGAAAGCATTCTCATTAGAGACAATTTTTTTCAGTACCGATTTCCCATAACTCACGCAACCACTCGTGCACACGTGTGACGATTGTCACGCTTCTCATTCCTCTTGATTCTGTGGGAACCCACCAGCGATTGTTGCTCATGAGATTTGTACTAAAAACACAAACAAAAGAAGGCAAAAAACACAACCTGCGACATATTCTTCAGCAAAGCAATGCTACAACATTTGTTTTAATGTGCTCCAGGTGACAAGAAAAAGAATTTTATCGATTACTGATTCTTTTTTTTGCAGCACACGAGTACGAGAAATACAGAAAATGACTACTTTCAAGTTAAAATCCAGAGGGTGAAGGAGTGTCTTGAGACTGGAATTTTAATGAAACGCGTTAGCTTTTACAAGAAATCGACAAAGAATTCTTACCTGTTTATAATGAAGGTATCACCTCGCTCAAAGACATTCAAAGTAGTTCTCCATTTCGCGGCCTAAATTTCTGTCCAGTTCAGGCCGTATAAAGTAAGAAGAGTTGCGAATGCAGCCACGGATACACGTCTTCATAACCCTACAATGGAAAGTGAAGTCTGACCAGAAGCACTCCATATCTCAAGGCCAAAAGCTTCTCGGTATTGTCGAGGGTCGACAATGGGGCTGGTCTCCTGCTCTGAAGCCCCGGCAAAATGGTTCACTCGCAGAATTCACGGATCTGCCGCTCATGCACCGACGCAGTTCGACCGAAAACTGAGTGGGGAAAAATTCATGAGATGCATCTTGAAGTCAGTGAAAAATGCGCGGTTCAAGTTTATGCTTTCTGCTCAGAAACCGGGCGACGTACGTGAGCAGATTCGCGTTAATATTAGCTAGAAGGGTCTGAATTTCGACTTCATGAATGCTGCTGATATACTGAGATTTCTCTCCCTAGAGATACATTCTTTGGTAAATTCGGAACGTTGCGTTGGATTTTTGATTTGAGCGTCAAATGAACAAATTTGAGACTCGCCTGAACAATGACAGACACGAGACTACTCGATCGTGCTGCTGAGGGGAAAGTACAGGCAACGCTGCTACATCAACGTTGTATTTCGGATCAAGGAAGGAAAGGCAAAGGAATAAAGTCCCTTAGGGAGATATTGAAATCTAAAGGCTTTTTGATCTTTATTCGCTATTGTTCAGGAATTTGGTTACGTGCTTCCATTCTCAAGGACTTTCAACTAGCGCTGGTAGCAGCCGAGGCAAAATTTGCTCATATTTTTCAAAAAAGGAAAGTTCAAGAAGGAGCGCATCCTCAACATCATTTTTTAAACAACTTAGGCACAATACTCCCCGTTAATATTTTTAACGAAACTTTTTGAATTTTGAACATGGACATATTGCCTACCCATAGCTTGGTAAACTTCTTGATTCCGAGTGATGAATTACAAATCGCAAATTCGTGCTGCCTGTGATGGACAATTGACAAGCCTGTACCTCGATTCACAGCTGCTGTTGGCTGGGCCTTATTCAGTTCGCTGGTACTGATATTTGTTTGTTTTTCCTACCCTCTCATAAGGGTTAGATTTTATTATAATGTGTGTATTCTGCCCCGATAGTATTTCCTTGGGATATGGCTATTCTGCTCACGTAAAAAGGATGTTTTTGTGCTGGACATATTTGTGTTTTATACATAATTGTTGGGCCTTCTCTTATCATTAAAGCTATGTCGTAAACAAACCAGCTAGGGCACGAAAACACATTATGGATTGTATGAAAGTTTCGCCAACAAGAACCATTATTCGTTTTAATGCAGCAGGAATATTCCCGAGAACATTTCGGATATGATTAAGAGGACCTAACATTTCTCTGTGAGCAATTAGGCTCCTCAAAGGACTTCGCGACATCCTGCAGGACGTGCCAGCAAAGCCATCAATAATTTCCATTATTCTTCCTCTGCAATAAGAGAGCCAGGTCTCTTTAAGAACATAACTCGGCACTCCTGTGATACCTGCCGCGCTGGTGCGATAACTGTAATTACCGACTGCACAGGGGACAGGTACGGTGAAGTCGCTGGACCGCTGGTGCTACGGCAACATTGAAGCAAATCTCATGTTTTTTTAAAGAAAAATTAATTTGGCATCTCAGTATTACTTACCCCCGTGTTTTGAAAGTACTCATTTTTTGTTTGAGAAAAATTAGTCGAACCCGATATGCCTACGAAAAATAGATTTGCAGTGGAAATATCGAAAGAGTGTAAAACACAACGGAGAGAAGTGGACTTCTTGACAAAAAAAGTCACCTACACCGCGTGCCTTTTCCTCCCATTAAGCTATTGGGCTAGACAAGTACTTTAATGTAGAATAGTTCTGCAGCAGTTCTAAATACCGAAACGCTGGAAAGTAACTCCGACACCTTTTACACAAAAAGAACCTACGAGGCAGTATTATGTTGTATACTGTAACTGTGTTACACAGTAACTTGATTGTGTGAGGCATTGCACTGAATATTTTTGGCAGCTCTCTTGTGCTTGATCTGTTACCGGAGGATGAACGAGAGACCACGTCCAGGAGAGGGAGAAAATCATGGAAGTAATTTCTAACTCACTTCTTGTGGTAGTCGTGAAGCGACATCAGCCATCCTTAGCCGAAATGCAAAAGAATCAATTAACCTCTCTTTCCTAAGCTCGCAGCGAGACAAAAGATAACAACATTGTACCTCAATGGATTCGCCTGTCGACCAAGTCCTTCACGATTAGCTCAATTGGATATTATCGCTAATTCTAATACTGTTGAGTAAATTATTGACCATATCAAATTATCTGTTATTGTTTCATACAAACGAAAACTTCGCCATTGGTGTTTGCGTCTCATAATGTCTTATAATTCGAAAAATCTCCAGAGATAGTCGTACCGTGAAATGCAGTACACATTTTCTCTCCCTTCAAATTTGAGCACATGGACAAAGACATTGATCATTTCACAATATTCTTAATGCCTTCTGGCGGAAGGTGCTTGTGGGTGTCCGTAAATTACAGTTTGCCTTAAAAAAAATTTTTATTCATCTGTCACTATGAGGTAAAGTTTTTAAGCCCCGACCTTTCGAAGCGGTGCTTACTGATTTTATCCAAATGCGGCTTACTGATATAGTACGATTTATTTTTTATTCTCAACCGACCATATTGCCGCTAGGGCCCTCATCAGCTCCGACATGCAGCTCGCCCCGTCCCGTCAGTCCGCGCAGGCCAACGTTGAGATTCAAACTTTCGATTTTTTTATAATAAAACAGAAGCTATCTCTGTGAAAATAGTGAGTAGCTGCCTTTTGAAGTGGCCAGAAGGCATGAATCATTGATCCTTTTCGGATAAAGATTCAACAGTAATTTTTTTGCAGGAACACTGCAGCTATCCTTGTGGAGAAACTGGCAATATTTTTGACGTACGTACGTCAAAAACATTGCCAGTTGTCCGGTGCCGTACTCGTACAATTGGTTCTTTTCGGCTTAGGATTTGGCATCAAAAATAGCGGTGAGCTCTTGAGCTTAGCTACAGCAGCGAGCTGCGTGCTCTTGCATCACGCTCGCGATTTGCTCTTCTTAGCGGAGTCTCCTGCCCCTGATGGAGGTCTTAGCTCCCTCAAAGCCTAGTCGAGAGCCAGATCGGAGCAGCTTGAACTAAGCTCTGGGCAACTTCAACCAGCCGAGTTCTGTGCGTAGAAACAGGAGATCGGCTGGGAAATAAATACTAGACTTCACAATTCAACACAACAAAGTAACGAGCCGCAACACACAACACAAATCAACACATCGCCTCGGTCCGTTAAACGACTCTTTACGATTGTATCATTTCTTCTTCGACAATTAGTGTCTACGAGGCCATGAATGATTCTCGTTACCTCATAGCGCAAGTTCTCTACTAGTCAGGTTCCTTACGTTTTAAATATCTCTAATTTCCTGTCGTAGAACGAACCTGATGATCAACTGAAAGAGTCCATTACTGTTCTGATTCTAATGCGCCGCTGACTTTCGTTGTGATCATTACTGCCATCCTTGGTTCTGAGCAGTAAGTTTTGTTTGCAGGTGCAGGTAAATAATAAAGATAGTAACCTTGCAGCTCCGGACAGCCTGGAAAGACAAGTTTTTGTACGTTTCAATTTGAAGACGTTTCCGATTTTTGCACTTTAGAGGCGCTGCACGCGGCTATCAGCCTGCGGCTTTTGCCTTTTTCGTTTTTTAAATGTTTTATTCATTTTCGGTAGCATATGAAAGTATCATTTCAAAGCTTCTACAAGTTATGTAAGTTGAAGAGCTCTGGGAGCTGTGTGAAAGATAAAATGAGTTGTTTAGGCGTAGAACAACGATTAGCTCAATTGGATATTACTCCAATTGAGCTAATCCCATCCTCCCCACTTTTTCAAAATAAGAGATTTGAAAAAAAATTAACATATATTGTAACAGAAGTTTTGTCTGTTTATCAAGTTATAATTTTAGGGCAAGATGACACCAATTTAACCTATAAGTGACAAAGGAGTAGCCATCTAAATCATTAAAATA
>VOMN01041273.1:0-11402 GCA_014899125.1 Orchestia grillus
GAGGGTGGTGTCTAGGGTGGTGTCTAGGGTGGTGTCTAGGGTGGTGTCTAGGGTGGTGTCTAGAGTGGTGTCGAGGGTGGCGTAAATATATTAGCGTATTGCCTACCGAGAGAGAAGGAACCAATAAGTGTTGACATGGGGAAACGGGGAATGAGAATACATATCCCAGGCGCACAGCATCAGTAAATTAAGATAGAAGGGGAAGAAATGGTGAATTATGTGTGAAGGGAGAATGAAAATGGAACGAATTCATTGTAGTTACTTAGCTTAACGACATGTAGTGTAACTGTAGTAAAAATGTTACTGGCAATTAAATAAAGAAAATAAATACCGAACAAATTTTATTAGATCGACAGCAGCAGTAGCAGAGATTTATTCCAGACCTATTTTGTAGCTTCAATTAACTTGTTCAATTAAAATTATCTTGTTTGAGGAGATAATGTGTTGCCACAAGACCTATTCGTGAAGTAAATATTTTTCATCTCATCACTTGAATCACTTTACCTATTTGCAGAGTCTTGAGGAGCACCATTAACGGACTTACCTCATTGCTATTCACCCATGTTGTATCCCTAGTAATTCACTCACTTTTACTGTTTACTTTGATCCACAAACAAGGTGTTGAACATTCTCTCGCGTGGCCACGGACACAGCTGTCACAATGAACTATCCATACCGTCAATAACTTAAATTTGTCGCTGAAATGATAACAAGCAACACAATCAAAAGTGATTTGAATTATGCTGCACAAATTGTTTGTATTTAATTAATCAATGAATTCCGTCACCCGCCAACTTTTCGGTCAAAATAACTGAGCATTTATACACTCAAACCTATACCCAAAAACGCAGAATCTTTACGCTAGAGAAAAGGTACTAATGACTCAAAGTTATTATAATAATTCTATCTTTGTGTTCAGGAATATTAATAATTTTAATTTTACAGTGGCTAATCGTTTACGGCACCCATTAATCTAAAAACTAAAAACCGATCAATGCAAGAGAGTTTCCGAATTACAAAGCTGACATACTTGCATAACAGTGGAGCATCATTATGTTTACCTACGACCTACGCTAAAAATTGTCCAGTATTAAGTAGCTGAAAATCGCTCCTTGTCTTCGGTAGTGTGCCCCCTTAACATGAACTTCCACTATAACAAGACGGGATAATCAGGGATGATACAGATTACCGACAAAATGTTATAGCCGGTTAGTAGACCACCCGGCAACAGAAAATCCCATAGGAAAAAAGGGAAAAACATAACTTATGTAACATAATACCTCAAACCCACTACAGACTACAATAATCAGCAAAAATAATCTTGCACGAGTAGTTCAACATATCTGCGGAATACCAAGCCCTATTTACTTGGGTCAAAGATTGATGCTATTACCATACCACTCGTGAGACAATCTCGAGAATCTAAGTTAGATTAGAAAGAGCACGAATTTCAATATCGGCACAAGGACAACACCCTTCTTAGTTCGCCCGGTAGAGTGTGTTGATACCATCTCGGAAATATGCAGTTTGAACGAGTTCCGTATGGCAATGCAATCAGTAACGTATAATTAACAATCATGAGAATTGCAAATGTGCTAGAAAAAACGCGTGCAGAACGTAGCACATGTTTAGTCTTTGAAGAACATCCAATTGTATAAAAATTCCGTTTAATCAACATATGCATTGCAGACCCTATCAAGTCGGCAGCTGCCTGCACTCTAATTTGAGCTTCAAATAAGGAGCCGCCAGCGAAAGAAATTTAATTAATGCGCAATCACTTCCGAAGTCCCACGCAGGGGGTGACATTTTGCATCTTTTTCAAATGAACTTGGAAATTATCTGACCACAAGTTATACAAGTTAGAGAAAATTAAAAAACTGCATTCGTGAAGGTATTCATAAATTATTGCATATTACTCTAACAAATCACCAGAACGCATGTTAAATATTTTTATGATGTCGTTTAGATATTTTCATGATACCACCGCTACGTCGATCAGTTAAATATTTCATATCAATTAAATAAGGCGTTAGTGAAATATTTTTATGTCACCTTTACAGCGTTCCATGAGCCGAGAGTTTATCACGATAAGTTGAACTGCGGACGACATTAACGTCGCTCTCACAGACTGTACACCGGGAACAGAACAAAGGAATCAGACCCAACTCAGCGACTTGGGATAAAACAAGGCCGTGATCCAACCCTCGAGATGGCACTGCCTTTCTATAGATGGGAAGATGATCCGATAGCCAATTAAGCAGTTCGACATAATACCGTAAGAACTGTACTGTTTCAGGTCAATGCCTATTTGACAAAATATGAGCTACGAAACTGAAATTGAATTATAGAATCAACTTACGTAACTAACTATATTTAAAATTTAAAATTTCAGTTCTGATGAAGGATTTGAAGGTTCCGTCTTGTATTGCTGGCTCATTTTAAACATTACTTGAATCATGCGATCAGTTATAGACTAACAATATGTAAATAGTGATCAATTATGCTACATAAATATTTATTGTTGAATAACGAGGGCGGTATTCCGTACCAGTGCCACCAAATAATTATTTAAACATAGATAAAGCTTTCATAACAATAATTCTGTATCCACGTACAATTGAATATCAACGTAATAATAGACCTCTTAACACTAGGCGTAACAATAGAGGATTATTCTTTAAGATACTTAGTTACAAAGTTGGTCTTTCTAGGTCACATATTGTTTTTACTCATGTGGGACATACCTCTAACGCTATGAATTAGGCGAGTATGTGTGAATATATTACGTACCAATAAAAAGTGCGAGCAGCGAGAACGATGCTATGTGACAATCAAACAATTCAACTAACAAAACATCTCGTCAGGCGCGCAGCGAGATTTGCACGGTTGAACTTTCACGTAACAAACACTCCTCTCGCTCTCAGTGAACGCTTAAAGCTTATTTCAGCTTGCGTACAAATTTTCTTTTTATGGTTCGGTAACACACCTACTGATGTGCTGGAGTTATGCCACGGAATTTATTCAAACTTGTATGTTGTGCGTCTGTTGTGACGTTGGTGTGAGCTTTAACATTGTTGGGCAGCATTTGAAATATGAAGAAAGTAGAAAAATGTGTGTAAACAAATAGATACACATGAGACAATCGTGCAAGTGGCCAGTCCTACAAAATGAGCTGCAGACAGAGAGGGAAAAGACAGTTGAAATAAAAATGAGGCGCATCTCTCTTCAAATTTGAAATTGCTACACCCTCCTGCAACAAGTTGTCGCAACGACCTCCTGCAACAAGTTGTCGCTACGACCTTCTGCAACAAGTTGTCGCTACGACCTCCTGCGACAAGTTATAACTGCATCCTCCTGCAACAAGTTATAGCTGCATCCTCAAACAACTTATAACTACAACTTCTTACAAGTTATCCGCGAGAAGTAGCACGTATTGCAACATATTACACATCGGAGAGGACAAAGCGTAAAAATGTTCGATCATTCATAGCCTATGTTACGAAATAACATTTTATTGGAGGGGAGGAGTAAAGTCGGGAAATGCGTAACGTAAAAAAGTAAGTGCTCAAACAAGAAGATCTGCTCATTTCTGGTCACGATGAGTAGCGTAGAAACAGGAAATCAATGTTGTATTCAAATCACGAAAAACATGAACTGATATCTTCTGTATCTCACGCTAATTCTAAAAATCTATAATCAGAACTTCGGTAATGTTGATCAACTTTTAATCAAAGAAATATGAACTATAAAGAGAACTATTCATTTGAAATTAAAAACATCCATTGACCCAAAATAATAGCATATTTGAGAAATCTTCAATTCCGCCGGATAACGCAAAATTTGTTATTTGAATGTTAAAGTCACAGATACAAAACACGATACTAGTGTGTCTCAATATTAAAAAATAAATTTCGCAGGTTTTTTGAAAAAATCAGGGAAACAGAAAATCAATAGAACAGTGGTACCAGCTACTGCAATACAGGAAATTTACCGAGGCCTCTCAGAAATCTTGAAAAGGAACTAATTTTTTTACCTTGACGATCTACAGCTCAAAACCAACGGAATTCATTCCTAGTTACGTTCTAGCTACTCGTGCGGCATAATATCGAAAAATCTATATACGTAACTAAAATCAAGCCTCCCGGAACATCACAAAAAAGAACACATAAGTAATACTTCGATGGATGCTGATAGCTGCACCTTCAGCCCTGCTCTTATTCGAAACTAGACTTCACGAAATATTTCAACAAAATTTGCGCTCGGCAAAAGAGGCTGAAAACTTTCCCTATAACAAACGGTTAACGTAGTACATGTATGACATGAAACTGACTCTCAAAACAACATCGAACCAAAAACAACGCGTCGCTCTCAATTCGAGTAACTAAACTTATTTTACTGCGATGTCGTTTCTCCTGAGCAAAGAGCGAATACGGTCTTTCTCATTCTCTTTCTCGAATATTTATAACCTTGTGCCCTTACGCATGATGAGATTGGGCTATTTTCTCTTAAATCACAATTGCATATCATGCAAGGATTATAAGTTCAGGCATATATACTTATGTATATCATCTCTACGTAACTACATACACTATCAAAATAGTAGAGAAGTCCAAAACTATCAAGTCTAATAATATCCAACAGACTCGCTGAGATAGAAAGAGTACAAGCAATAGTAAGCTAGTATTGTTCTCACTCAATATGTTCTAGACAGAATCGTACAACTACGTTACAATCAAGCTCTTAGTTTTAGTTTAGTGTTCGAGAGAGAAAATTTCAGCTTTCGACAGTGGTCGGAGTTATTCTGCGGGACGCTCCTAATGGCATCAACTTTTCAAAAGTATCTAGAATTCATACGTCGATGCGCATCATTCAAAGAACGATCATGGGAAAACTTCAGTCAGGAATTGAAATTGAACTGCGGAGGAAAAAATGAAGAAACGGAGCATTACGAGACCTTCAAAAGTTACGTTGTCCGAGTTGTGTGAGAGAGGCTCCAACTAAGCTTTTTATATGTTTTTCCAACTCCAACTGAGAGCGCATTAAAGAATTTTGTGCTCAATACAATTCACTGATAAGAAACGAAGATGAAATTATCTCTAATAAGTGAAGGTATACGTGTTGCAACTTGAGAAAACCGTTACCAATGCACAAACACAAGTGGACTGACTTTTCTAAAAAGGTGATGGCATCAGAAAGAGCTAGGTTAGCACCTTAAAGTATAGTATGCAATCCTCAACGTTTCCTTCTGATCTATTTACAGCAACATCACAGACAATCATCGATCAATAGGCAGTCAGTGTCAAGATGCTTGACAGCTTGCTCGAATTATCTTTTCCATGAAGATAATGAGACGTGACCAATTGTATTAGAAGCGCATAGTATTCTATAACTGATCATATTAAGTACTTGAGATCGCACACAAATTCAAGTCAACAAAGAGGAATATAAACAAATATTTGTTCATTACTCACTTGCTTAGAGCCTGCAAATTATGCAATGTTAATTATTCAAATACAAGTTTTACAGCGCACATCAAACTCTTTGTCTGGTGAAAGTCCACCATCGGTGGTGAGTGAAAATTGACAACTGGTTCAGTTCAATCAGAAACGTGTGGAAACCTCTGGCGAATTATTTGAGGTTAATCGGGTTAACATTTCCCCTATGATTGTACTAAGTTATCGAGCATTTGAGAGGCATCATCACATGCCGTTCAAATGCTGCACAACGCTCGATGACCATCTATCTGGAAAATTGGGTGGTTGTAAGTGAATCCAACACACGGTGGTGGAGTCCAAAAATAAGTACCATTTAGCTACGAGTCTTTATCATCGTTTGCAGAGAAAAGTACAGCCGAAATTTCAAAATGACTTGCTGGTTTCCGGTTGACCTTGAGAACAACAAAATTTCATGGAAGTTGTACCCGTTAGAAAAGTCAGCTATTTCATCTTTCACAAAATAGATGGTATATTACGAGGGCAACTAATTCCCAACTGTGCCGTAGTTTCTATATCAGCATTTTTCGTGTGAACTGCAAGAAAGCACTATCGCTTCGGACATTTCTACCTTGACTCTATCCTATGACTAGCTCTATCACTCGATACGATAGTAATTATTGATAGCGCTCTACTACGTCCCTCTTGTTATGCCTGACGGTTACTAGATTTCTAAATAAATGAAATCCCACACTATTCCGATTCGAAAAGTACATAGAGATAAAAATAAACCTCGAAACAATTTTTTTGTTTTCAAACAGAGATAGCTTCTACAGAGAAGCCCTCTTCGATGGGGCAGAAAATTATAACTACTACCCTAAAAATACTTTGAAATCATGCTGCAAATGATGGAAATGCAATTCACCATAAAAACGTTTCGACAAGAGACCGTGCATTTTATCTCCCGTAATATCGAGTTGCGCAATACTTGAAGAAATAGAAATCGGTCAGGCTCGAGTTCGTGAATTATAGTATACAAACAAGTCAGACAGAAACGGCGAATATTCACGGATGAGAAATTTGAGTATAATATTGAAAACACGTCTGCAGTAGGAAACGGCTAAAAATTCTCAGTGTTTCTGAAGGCTTGCTCTACAAAAGCATAATATGAAAAAGCATGCGAAGATAATATAAATGCTAAAAAAGTGATATCAATGCCATAAAATAATGACAAAGCGACGATATCGTAGAAATCATTGATATGATGTAGGTACGAAGTGATCGAAAGCAGCAAGTGTTGCCAAATGGCTACATCGTAACTGAATCTTACCAAGCAAGCTCTACTTTTCATCGTATAACCATTGAATTGCCAATGCATTATTGCTAAGCTTCACGAAATGAGACAGTGCTTTCTCTACCAGATTTTATTCTACCTGTGCATTTTACGCAATACTTAATCATTTCCAATTTGGAAGGTAGAAAAAAATTGTGATGCTCTCTAGCCAATTATCGAAATTCATCAACAACAATTGCTGCTATTACGTCTCAATATTCATGCACTAGCATTAAACTTTTCAAAGAGTCTCCTAAAGGAATTCAAACACAGGACGCGCTCAACACATTAATTGATAGGAGGCTAATTATTTGTCTCGCCGAGTCCACAATTCCAGTCAAAAACAGTGGCAGAAATACAAAGCCTTAGCGACAGCACAGGACGAGATGCACTTTGCGTAGACATGGCCACCTCACGTAATGTTTGTGCCGATTCTCTCTAATTTCTTTCTATCCAAGGAAGATTATAGAACACAAAGAACTCGCGTTGCTTTTATATTAAACTACTAGCGCTTTAATTATGTTTCTATTTGATTATTCGGGTTATGATTTGGTGACTTAGTGTGAACAATGAACCTGAACTTCTTGGCCGGATTCAGTTGACACGCACATTCCACATTCCTCTCTGTCTTAGTATGTGGGTAGAAGAGATCGATTTAAGTTTTTATTTTAGCGTGCATAAAGCGACCAAAATTAAGAAAAATCGCTAAGTTTGTACCTGCGAAATCAATCATTAAATAACTTTCTTTATATTCAAATTTTTCAACTACTACAAGTTCCGAAAACTATAAAAAAAATTGTAGCAAGATTTGATGGACATGCTTCCTAAGCCACACGTCGGTATCAAAAACCATTCAAAGTTGCGAGAAAAAAGATAGTGCAGTAAATTATTTTTATTCCAGTAAAAGATAGTAAAAGTTTGCTGTGCGCAATACTTTAATTCATGTGGAATAACTGTGAGCTTAAATACGCAGTAATTATTAGTAAAAATGTTAAATGTAAACTGGCTAAATACCTTTAGCAGACGGAATTTCTTCCTTCAGCCTGAACAATTACAGAGTAGAGTAGTGTAGGAGCACCTCAAAGATATAGTTTCTCACTTATATGCGATAAAGTCTGCTTCTTCGCGGTACTTTGGGACCAGAATTTAGAGAAGCAAAGGAATTAATTCTAGCACCTCTCAAATGTCCAGGGCCTAAGAGTGAATTGTTGTGAACGTTCCTAATCCCAGTCAAGGAATTAGAGCGACTCCTCACTTCGGATCGGAAGCGTTCTCTTAAGTCTAGAGTTGATTTCGCTTCCATTGGGTATTGAGAGTCAAGGTGCGAGCCAAACCTTTGCTGCATTAGAGGAGACCTCGGAGAGACGGGGCGAAGAGGATGAGCTGCAAAAGGAGTATCGGGAGAGCGCGAGGCATAGTCGGAGCCGGGAACCTGGATGGTGGGGAGCGTGGGAGAGGGAAGTTGAGAGGCTACATTATTGGGCACGGGAAGGGATTGGGCTCCCCCAGCTTGAAACCACACTCTCTGTGAGGGGAGTTTAGGGGAGCTGTTGGGGTGCTGTCAAACGATTGTGCCTTGCAGCTGGATCGACGGCACTGAAGCGTCCGAGCCTGACTCCTCAGGTGGTGTAACCTGCGATGGAGGAGAGATTTTAGAAACCAGTGACAGGAAATCCTGCTTCTAAAGCGGCAGAATTATCTGCTGAAAATCCTTCTCCTAAACCGATAGAACAGTGATCTGGAAATCCTACCTCTAAACCGATAGAACAGTGATCTGGAAATCCCACCTCTAAACCGATAGAACCGTTGGCCGGAATTTTGATGGAGCTCCGTCTCTCGCCATTGCCTATGGGTCCTCCTGCACAAACTCCGCTGTTGGGCGACACTCCGAGCTCTTCGAAGCTGTTAATTCTTCTCGTCGCCTCCAAGCCAAACCGCAAACTGTTCGATCTCCTCATGAGGATGTCGTCAACTCGCAGGGAGTTGGATCGCCCGCGAAGGTATCCTGAAATAAAAACGAGTTTTTAAATTTTTCAACGAAAACAAGGAAGAAACTCAAATACACAAGCCTGACAAAAATGTACCAAAAGAGTATTAGTTAAAATGCTTTCGATTTGTTCACAGTTCAGCTTCAAAATAAAGACAACATCTATTAGAGTAACCCGGTAAAAAATAGCACGTTACTCAAACCACAAAAAAGACCAAGTAATTTTTTAAAAGAAACAAAACATTGCGAAAGCCCTCGTTCGCATCTTATGCTCTTCTGTTATAGATTCACCTTAGTTTTAAGTGAGTCAATAAGCATTTAAAACTGAATTGGATTACTTCTCATTTCCATAATTCTCGACAGCGGTCAGTCCTCATAGGGCTGGAGCCTGATGAGCGTAGATTCACATAATTTTATGACAAGGAAATGACTGCGTAATCTGACGACCACACAAAGTTGCAAAGTCATTCAAGACCTTTCCAGTTCAAACAAATCAGAACATTTCAACGCCGAATTAAATAACCAGAAACCGTGGCCATGTTCAACACAAAGATGCAAAACCAAAGCTCCCAGAGCAGACAGGCACCCAGGCACTTCCAGTTTTTATTTTATCCGCACCCGTAAGAACACCCGCAGCACACCACAACACGCGTGTGCTAAGTTATTTACCACAGAAACCGAGCCCCAACTGCCAACGGGCAAAATTTAGAGCATTCTCACGTAACCAACATAAATAAAACCAACAATTCCATGTAACCAATATCCACAAAACCAACATTTATTTCCACGTTACCAACAGACACATAACCTACATTCACCCCGAAACCAAGATTCACGAAACAAATATTGCCAGTGAACCAACAAACAGAAAACCATCATGCCTCCCCAAAAAAAGAACATTCCTACAAAATCAACTTACACAAAACCAACATTCCCACGAAACCAATAGACACAGGTTTGCATGCATACCTTAGACGTTCAGGAACTCGATCTTGGAATTCAACAGCTAAGTCCAGGAACTGGAACTAGCGACTTCTGCCAAGCGCGGCCATATAAAATTCTCTCTCCAGCCGTATTACTCTCACACAATATTGGTGCCGCTTAGTATTGTAGACGATATAAGATGTACTTGTATCATTGTAAGATAGACTGCTGAGCTCGAGCATCCCTACAGCAAACCAGTATACACAAGGCTGAGAAGTATGCTATTACTAAAAATGATCCAGCCTGAGAAATAGTCACGTGAACATGGTGAACGTGGTTTCATTTTATAATATTAATAATGGTAGAATTCATAACAGGATTAGGATAGGCAATGTGCTAATATTTTATAATCTTAATTCTAGAGACTGTACAACGACCCAAAGCTTTAGTGCCGACGGATAGCAGCGAAAGAAGCCGAAAATCCCAAAAGCAAGAAAACTAGCAAAAAGCAAAGCAAAAGCATTCTGGAAATAAAAACGCATTGCCAATTTTTCAACCATTTCGCTGACGTCACAAGAAGCGACAAAGATGAAAACAGTTAATATAAACCTCTCGAGTGAAATCCTCCAACAGGCATTGGACATAAATGTATATGTATAAAGGTTTGCGTTAGGTCTATATTTATGCGGTTACTACATACTAAAGAGCGCTAAGAGGTAACAGTATCCTCACGAATATCGACGTAACACGAATTGCTCCTTTCACTCCTCAGATAGGCAAAAGCATTCGTAAGAGAGGGTCAAGTTTCCTCGCAATACTGGAGGACAATAACCTTCAATGCTCCAAACTATGGAATTGCTTAGTATTCTGCGAGTTTAGGTGGCCCCGCAGAGAATTTTACATACGAGTAGCATGATGTCCCACAGGACGCGACTCGTCAATACTAAAGTCTAATGGTGCTGTTCAATTGAGCGGAACTGAAATTGCAGCGACTCTGTGGCGACTCTTGGACAAGGATGAATCTGAAATAAATGTTTGACACGATGAGGCCAATGCTATGCATGTGAGTTGATCAATTAGAGATCATTTTCATACTCGGATCCGTTAACTATGATTGGAATTCACAGAAGATACGATTTTAAAGTTGAACAGAAGAATTATTTTCATAGTTTCAATTTTAAAGGATCAATTATTCTCGCATCATAGGGTTAGGCTACAGGACTTCAAGCTAAGCTTTGACCAATTTCTTAATATTCATTGGCCACACAATTTGGGTGTGTAACCAGGTAGCCGCAATAAAAGTGGTCGCCTGATTTTATTGCCCTCCAGAAATCGCACTGTATATAATCACTCGCCAAAATCTTTCCATTACCAGCTTAATTGATGCGATCCCGTATCACTCACATGACTGCGACCGTAACCAGCTATCACTCTTTACGACATAGAGAGGGGGTAACATCACGCTCTACAACACATAAGAAACCATTTCATTCAACATTCATCATGTGAAACACATCCACGTGCACTGAAACATTCGCAGCTCTACGATGCTGCACGAGACTGCCGGGTCTCAAAGGCCCGAGTCTACTTCAAGAGAAGGTAACACTCGCATAGACTGTCACGTAAGTCTGAATGGACATGCAAAATAAAACTAAAATAGAATATTTCTAAGTCTAGACTGAATAATTATTATTATTATTGGGGTTAGACGCAATGCACCGGCCTC
>VOMN01041279.1:0-16561 GCA_014899125.1 Orchestia grillus
ACCAACGTACACATCATTACAATTTAGACAACTTAGTTAATATACTTCCTTTGAGACTGCAATGGGAATATTGTGAAGGAAAGGGTTCCCCAAGTTTATTGCTAATGATAATATTGCAGAGGCCTAAGGTTACCCGAATGTATTGCCAATGATTATATCGCAGGGGCCTAGGGTTACCAAAACGTGTTGTTAATGATAATATTGTAGAGGGCTAGGGTTCCTCAAATGTATTGCTGATGATAATATTGCTAAGGCCTAAAGTTACCTAAATTTATTGCTAATGATAAAATTTCAAAGCCCTAGGGTTTCCGAAATGTAGTACTAATGATATTATTGTAGAGGCCTAGAGTTCCCCAAACGTACTATTGATAGGAATTTTACGGGGGCTAAGGGCTCTCAAATAAATTACTCATGAGAATATTGTGCAGACCGAGGGTTACTCGAACGTATTACTTATGGGAATATTGTGGGGCTAAGGATTACTCAAACGTATTGCTGTTGGGAATATTGTGGGCTCCAAGGGCTGCCCAATTGAATTGCTATTGCTTCACTGCTGGAATGGAAATATTCATTAAAGTATCTTGTGGGCGTACATAGATTCATATAATTTATGAGTGAATCTTATCCTGCTAAAATTTGAAAATGGATACAAGCTTGTTTTCAGCTTTTATTCAAATATGGGAAGCAAGCAAATATTCCGTTCAGTACTGTATGGAAGGTTTGATACCAAAGTTTAATTGCCCGCTCTTTTTCAATCATTACATTTTTTTAGAAAGTCTAATGGTTTGACAGAGTTTTCAAAGACGTTTTTAAGTAATGATTTTTCGGATTTTCATTTGCATGAAATGTGTCAATTCTTATACACATAGAACGCATTCACTACCGAAATCAGATCATGCGGTCGACTATTTTGTTGTACCAACGTTGCTTAAGTAATTAAATTTGAATAATAATTTCGTTCTGAGACTAATAAGAACTTTATAGTAGGCTTACTGTGCATGTGTGTCTCCCACCTTCAAAGGAGCGTATTACACCCTTAGGTCGCAAATGCAGATATTGTTAGTGTCCAGGAAACAAACTCAACATGATGTTTAGCCTGCTTTATGTAACCCACCAGGAACTGGATCAAACATTCAGCACATGGGAGGTGTTTCATGACCTCTGGCGGATGGATCGGGACTCGAGCATTCGAGACCTTCTGGCTAGTTCACCGTCTCTGTCAGACTACGATGCCGTGATTGAGAGCTACGTCCTCATGGGGGAAAAGATCAAGAAAGAGCCAGAAGTTTACCGCGTTGGGGCAATGAACATCACGACTGGTGAGACTAAACTGCTACTCGTGATTGTTATGTTGAGTTCTCGAGGCTTTCAGTTCAGTTGTGAGAACAACGTTCAGTTTATATTGGCGTGTTGCATTGCTTCTAGCATTCATAGAACGTTCTAAAAAAGTCTTAGACAACAAACTTAACAGTTTACCTTTGAGAAGTACACATTATAAACAAGGTTTCCATACAAAAAAGAGTTTACGAATTTGAAAGCATAAACAGACGTCAAAAATTATCATTGACATCTTTTTTCACTTTCAATCTGTACAATCTTTTTTGACTGAAAATCTTATTCATTTAATTTAAGTGATATTCTTGTCATTATTTACATACTTTTAACTAATTCGAAGCTACGTTGTAGTTTTAATAGGCGAAACTACTTTGTAGACGAAAAATAACGTTAGCAAAATGACCCCCGAAATGAGACGGATAACTTAATCAAGGGAACATTTTTACCAGGCATGCGTTTAAGGACACACAATGACATTATCAGAGCTGAAAAACTAAATAAAACGACAACTACTTTCACTAAGTACTAAATCGAAAAACAAATTATGGATTGAATGTAGCATGTCAGTATCAATACTGACTATTAACTGACAATAAGCACCCAATGCCATTCACTAGCAAACGCACAGGACACCCATACAATCACACTTTTATTTTACACATCTGAACTCCCAATTTCAAATTACGTTGCGAGAGCGATGTTTAATTCTTTGGCACATTGATCGTTGTTTAAATACGGTTTCTGGGTAAAAATAAAAAGCGATCCTATAATGCAAAGACGGCGAGTTTTGCAAAGTGTTAGAAAGTTCAGAATTGTAAAACCTCGGTTGAAATGTCGAGAGATGGTAAAGGACGGCCGAATCGATGAGAAATTCCTGACTATTGGCTGTGATGTTGTAGAGGTGGACTTCCAAAATATGTCTACAGACAGTAATCATATTTGGAAAGAGGACAATGTCACCATTCAGCCATTTTCTAAATCGTTCCTGCCTCAGAAAGAAATCAGTTATTTTACAATTATTTATTTAAACACTCGTGCGTCCAAAGAATTAAAACAAGTTCGGAACAAGGGTACTAACTATTTCTTCACCTCAATATTCAAGTAATTCATATACAAGGACCCATGACTCTTTCTTCTTTTTAGACTGCAGTCAGAGTCGCATGAGGAGGGGAAATTTTCTATCTAGAATTTTTTTATTGAATCATTAGCAACGAAATTTGGATACTAACTTTGAGCTTATAATTTCGTGAATCATGTAATTTCTTCGTGGAAACTGAAAGTGAATGAGGTTTCCGCATTATAGAATCCCTATTCATTTTACACAGGGACTACTATTAAACAATGATCAAATGAGTCATGAAGTTGATAATTGCCCCACATCAAAATTCGAACCCTATCTGTGGGAATGTATTATGAAGTTGTTCAAAATGGAGTGATGGATGTTACTTAATGAAAAAGATGGATATCGTCTTTCAATAATTATTAGCTTATTTACTCACGTTTCAAATTTAATTTATTATTCGTCTTTTAATTTCGTACTTAATGAATATCAGTATTTAACTTCTATTCAATATTTTGCTCAGATGATAGAATACTGGAATTTTGAACTGTTTTTAATATAAGTGTTTCTTTAACATGTCGATTTCTATCATATTTTACGTGTGATTTTTTCAAAATATCCCCGAAATAGATCCTTATTGGTAGGTAATCTTCCGTCGGGAAGTACACGTTAAGTACTCTTGAACGTTTAAGATTACTTTAAACTACGATGTTTTGATTAAAGGATATGAAACATGGAATGGTCTCTTTAATTTAGATATATTCTCGTAAGATTGTTCTTGGCTTTTAAATACCACGCAGGGCAACTATCTTGGACTGTAGAATCGTATCTCACGTACACTGCTTATAAGCATTAACACACCAGCGTGGGATCTTGTTTTCAACGCTGCTGCATCTAAAATTCTAAAAAATGTTCGGACTAACGTATCTGCAATATTTCGAATCAGATGCTTTGTTGTTACTAACCCTATTTGTTATTGCTCCAGTCCGTCTGAAATCGTATCTGATCGAGGAAACTGAGCTGTGGGTGTCTCGGTACGCGCAAGCCATCAAATGTCACTACATGAAGGAGAGCGAGCGCTTGTTTGCCCTGCTCAACGAGCTCTCGCGACGCCTGGACCGCCCTCTGAAGGACCTGGATGACATCAAGAGCTCCATCGACATCCTGCGAAGGACCCGCGACCTGGAGCTTGACATGGATGATTCAATTGATCCTATTGAGGCACGCTATCGGTTCATAAATATTTTTTCGATAGTCGTATTGAACTGATGCACTCAATATACTAGAACTGATTTGTAATGAACCGTTGAAATGAAAATATCATAGGAGTCTGTAGCAATAGGAGGAAAACATCAACTCGATTAATATTTCCATCTAATTTGTAACTACAAAGTGAAGGATAAATTTTATTATACAGGTTTGATGCATATGAGCCTAATTTAAACAAAGAACCAGCCGTCACACTTAACTGGATAAAAAAACTGTTTCGAAACCATACTTGGTTGCTGGTATGAAAATTTGATATGCGCCATCTTATAGAATGTGATAATAAAAATTAATTACACATTGTTGATGTGAAAAATACGAAAGGATTCAGTTACTTCCGGGCCTGTTTCTTTGAGAGAAAAGAGAAAAAATCATTCTTTTCATTTGGCATGAACAGTGAGCAGATGTCGGTGTTTGGCTGTGGAACGAACGGTTGCTGCCGCTCTGATAGAGCTCCATTGGGAGGCGAAATACGCGTACGTCATATTCCACCCAAAAGATTCAATTTCAATTAACGGATATAAATAATTAAGCAATAAAAATATTATGCATCAATTCGTGTTAAGGTGATTATGAAAGTGAACAGTCGGTGTTTGGAATTGTTCTTGGACGGCGGCGTTCTACTGTATGACTGCTAAATTATCTTCGTTAATAGTACCGTAGAAGCGTATTTCATCAGTAACTATCGTTTACAGTACATGACTATACACAACAGTTATATGATTGAAAATAATCTGCTCAAATCACTGTGTTATCTAAAAAAGCTGGATTTTGATTATATACTTCTTTATCACGGTGATTTTTGAATGAACATACGACGCTGTTCTGCTTGCATAAGGATTTTAAACTCTCCAATCATGCAATGAATATGGCAAATGTAAAGTAGGCTAACAAAGCTCCCCGTAGACGCCAAGCTTAAAAACACTCGCTCAACAAGTCCGAGCTGCCCTCCACATACAACCAACAATGTCAACAAGGTCAAAGCTATTTAAAAGTCATGCTTTAACGATGGTCCGATGTTGAACATAGCTTCAATATCGCATTGCACTATAAGTCTCAACTGCTTACTTCTACGATTGCTTGTAAAGAAATGAGGGATTTTTGTTACATTTATACAATGGAATTATCTTAATTCTAGCAATTAAAGTCTCCTCTTCCCAAGATACATTGGAAGTAAGTTTGTATTATTTATATTTGTCACTCATAGGTAACATTTAAAGCTAACAAAACTAAATTTTTTTACGGTAGACTTGTTTTTAAATACCTGATAAAGTTCGAACGTGCATTGTTGAAAATTTATTGATCAAGAAATCGCTATAGATCCGCAGCAAGTCTCTTGCGTATATTTTTATTAAACTTCTAAGGATCAATTGAGGATCACTGTCGTCATCCGAAGTATAATTACCATTTAAAATACATTCTCATTAAGAACAATGACATGGTAAAATATTCTTCAGGAGCGGCTTAAGCACATGTTTCAGCAAAAATAAACTGAGTGAAACGCACCACTTGACAAAACTATACATGTCTGAAAACTTGTGAGAAATTGACGACACGAAGTTAAATCTTGAAATTTTAACCCCAAATATCAAAGCGAAATCTTAACACGAAAAAATAACAAAGTTTCAAGAAAATGTAGAAGTGAACTGCAAGTAAAATAATAAACTCGTCGAAGCTCTACGGACTGCTTATTTGAAATCTCACGGTGCTTCATTGCCAACCGCAGCAAAGATTAGAGATTTCTGCTTAACTCCAAAAAGGAGAAAGAAATACTTCATTCGACAATTTCCTTCTCTTCTTGAGTATTTTAAATACTCCTTCATTCGAACCTCCGTGACAAATACCCAATGCCCGCTATACAGTCATCATTAGTTACTCTATTAAGGAAATACCGTTTTGTCATACTGGACATCAGTGGGTGAGACTACAGTCTGTCCATGGAATGACCTAGCGATTGCTCTGCAGTCGCGTTTCCGCGTGTGGGCCAAACGATTTGCCTTTGATGGTCTGGTAGAACAAAAGTACAAGTTGGTAGGTGTAACGGTGCCATGGAACGACAATAAGAGCTTTGGAATGATGTAACTGAAGTGCTCTTTTTCCGAATAAACGTATGTATGTACAACACACTTCTACGTTATGACGACTATCATCACGTTATATCCGTACAAGTCAATGTAATAGTATAAGATAAAAGTTATAATTATTATAACGTGAGCCACAGAATCTGATTTGCTTCTATATTGGATGATTGAGAGATAGACGCAAACCGTTGTGCACTTTATACAACCTTAAGGAAGAATTAGAAACTATTACTTTTTCCAGCTCGATGAATAATTCATTTATTATTGATTCCACGTGTGAAGATCTAATATGAAGGCGGTTATAGATCTGGTATAAATTTGCAGATAATAAAATTTTAAGGCAAAGACGAAGAATGCTAATGCTTTGCAATTAACTTCAAGTCTACTTCATTCGATCTAGGAGTCGTTTGCCTTGCTGGCCAAGTACGGGCTGGGGCTCAACGACGAGGAGAGCTCCAAGATGGAGAGCCTGAGGAGCACCTGGCGAACTGTGTTGGCCCAGTCTGTGCAGGTGCAGAACAACCTGTCCAAAGTGCAGCCCCATTTCAGGTGTGTACCATGTCTCGCTTCCGTGGTGCAGCGCTATTTTACGTGTGTGCCTTGTCTCGCTTTAGTAGTAAGGTCCCGTTTCACGAGTGTACCCTGTCACGCTCTAGTGGTAAAACCCTATTTCAGGCGTGCACCTGTCTTTCTTCCGTAGTGCAGGCCTCTTTCTGGTGTGTACCCTATCTTCCTTTAGTAGTGCAGCCCGATTCCAGGTGCGTACCTTGTTTTCCTTTCAATTGTGCAGTCGCATTTCAGGTGTGGACCAAAATTCGGATTCATTTCAGGATTGCAACCTGTTTATATTAAGCGTAAGCTATTTGAATTATAAGAAAAACTGTGAGGCGGTAATGGGATAAAGTAAAAATCGTAACTGGTGACTCGGAGACGCACTGTCGACCAACGATGTCTGTCTAGCATGCCTCGATATTACGTTACTACAAGGAACTACCAGAACAATACTCGACTTTGGCGGTCACAGATCACAGGTGCTAGTAATATTACCTGTCCACCTATCTTGCCAACCTATCTGACGTCAGCTATAGGGTGCCGGAGCGCGACCGGCGTCAGACGGCAAGGGACTTGGATGGAAACCCAGGATGGGTCTTTTCTCGTTCAAAATGCAGTGTTCTGCTCCATTCTTTTCTATTGGGGATCTACCGCAACAGCTGAAATCCAGATTAATTGTTTAATGCATTTTATTCTTTGGAGGTAAATGTGAATAACTTTCTGTGAAAATATCTACGAGCATATTTTTTGCAACAGATACAGTGCATTTACAAATGATCGTTTACACTCCAAGGTAAGTATGCCCTCTAACTTCTTTAACTCTTTCTTCCGGGCAAATGTAGAATAACTTTTATTTTTCCAGTAACTTTATTCAGGATAAAAAGATTACCGAACACAACTTTTCAGGAATGAGCTGATCAGAAACGTAGCGACCTTCAAGAAAGACTGTGCAAAGTTCTGCCAAGATTACCGCTCTGGAGGACCCATGGTGCCCGGTTTGTTGCCCAGGGAGGCATCAGACAGACTCGTCGTATTTCAGGTACGTTTCTCGTTCACGCTCTGGAAAATATGGTGTTTTACACTGCTGGTCTGGTGTTTGCAACCATGTTATGCATGCTACTTGACATTGCTGTTCTGGAGTTTGCAATTATTATGTGCTACTTCATAGCGCTGGTCTGGTGTTTGCAATGATGATGATGTACTGTTTCGCCCTGTTTGTCTCCTAACGGATGTGTTTGGTAGCCATCGATAATAACAGGTACCCGTCAAAATACACGTAACTCAAATGAACTCATGTTGCGTACAGATACACACTTCATTTTATCCTAAAATAAAGTGTTGATCAGCTCGTATAATGGAGCCTGACATTTCTCTTACATCATTTTTTTAAGTAACGGTTAAGAACCAACATGACGTATTGTAAAAAGGGGCCTGGAAACAAGTGCCAGAATTACACACGAGGCTTGATGTGCCGACGATATTTTTTATTATCCATATTCATGAAAATTATTCAACATTTTAGATGACAGTAATTGAAGTCGCACTGCCTAGTTTAGTTGATTCATATAGAAAAATATGATAAAAGTGATGAATAAATTATTCTTGCATAAAAGGTGAGTAACTTCATGAAAAGCAGGACAAAATTTCACTTGTTAACCTAGCTATTATCCCTGTTTATGATCCTGAAAGTACAGTGCATGAATGTAAATAAAGACATGAGACTCAAACTAAGTACTGTATGGAAATCATTCGGGAGCTAAAGAAATCTCAATATGAATAAAAGAGCATGACAAACCCCGCTCATCATAAAAATGTATTTCTATAAACCTATTTTTCTTTCTTCTATAATTTACAGTGCTTGCTAAATTAGTAACAATTCTGAATTTTCAGCGCTCTTCATGTTCTTTTATTCATATCTTGCTCTTTTATTCACGTCGAGATTGTTTCGGCCCTGAATGATTTTCACAGTTTTATCAAACCTGGCTGTGGCGATATTGGCTACAAGTCCTTCAGGGTTTATGAAAACTACCGTAAACACGAAAAGTCACTTCTGAATATTAGGTTTCTGGTTAACAGCAAAGCTCACAATATTGTGCCAAAGCTCTTACGTTTCAAGCTTTACAAACGATGCCTGCAGTCTTCCAGCTGATATCAATCGTGGCAGTTTAAACAATTGGCAAATGAATTGCAGTACTAGAGAAAAAGTGAAATCACTTTCAGGATATCACTTGCTGCAATCAGAACTGCACTCCGAAATCTTCTATTTTTCGATTCGGAAATGCACCACCGAGACAACACTCGTCTAGTACAGCTGTTCAAGGATGAGACCTCGCCCATGCACAGAAGGAAACTTCAAGACCTCGGCGTTCACGGCGTTCGGTGTTGACCCTGCGAATGTTATTTTTAACTTTAGCTAAGGGGCTTATCAGCCCGTATGAAATATTTACTTGCATTTGAATTAGGTATTACCTACCTACTCTTAAATTGAATTTTTATTCATTTTTTTCAATTCATGAAAAATTGTCAATAACCTCAAGAATGCTCGCGCTACAAAACTTTACTGCGTTCACGGACAGATTGTGGTTGATTGCTTTCAAATATTATTACAATCTAAAGCCCTACAAAGTTTTTTCTTCCATTTTTTCCTAAGCCGTTTTTGCTTTTTGAAAACAGCTATCATCCAACAAGAACCTTAAAGTAACAACACTAGATTAGGGAAAATAAATAGTTTTCCTCGATAAACACCCATTTAAGTAACGTGAAAAAACAAAAACTATTATCTTATCCAAGTAAATTTGTGGAAATCACCGAATCTATCAAATAGGTTATTATCAGAGTTGAGGATAAAATCAGTAACTTTCTACGAATGTTAAAATCTTTGAACTGCTTGGAAAATGATTTGTACTCTAAGCTCTATGTCACGGGTTGTGGACCCGGTACTATTTATGGTTTTCTCAATACCCACTAGACTGATTTCGCAACTCAATACGAATTCTGTCAATTTTTTCAGTATACTTGTTTTTCTTTGGCTACGTTTTTAGCACCAGTGTTGTCACCTCTAAAAATGAATGAATTAATAAATGAAAACTCGTACACTTTTGTTTCTGATTTAAAAAATAACGTCAATGCAGACAAATATTTTTTGACTGGCTTTGAAGTTGAGTTTTCACAACAAAGTGACACCATTTCTTCTTCGTCTACATGTTTATTTACATTGTATAAACTTTACCACACGCACTGTAAAAACCGAAATTAATCAAGACATCAAAAATTAAACGTTTCGGAGACGAGCTCTATCCTCAGTAAATCATTTCTGAAGAAATAAAAACAGAACAATTCAAAATACAATTTCATATATTGCTAATTTTTTTATATATTTAGGCAAAAACTTGCAATGGAAATTAACTGTTTGTATTAATTAAAACTAGTTTATCCTTTGCTATGTATAAGGATTCTAAGATTTTCAAATCAAAGTCGTTAGCGGCAGTACATAAAATTTCAAAATCGTTTTCTGCAACGAGAGCAGAGCACTGTTCACTATGAAGGCGGACAGATGAATTACTAGGCTGGGCAAGAGGCCTTCCGGTACGAAAACTGACTCCACGATGCTGGGCATTTCTAACGTAGAATAGTAATGTCGTCATTCCGACATGGCCAGATGTATACTCTACACGACTAAACTTATAAACAAGGGATACCCGCGTTCGCTTAGGAAGCCTGTCTTTGTAACGGAAGAAATAACAGATTTTTCGAGAATTGACTAATTTGCGACACAGCTGTACTGTACGAAAATGACGGCTATAGAGAGCTTTCAAATCTCGCACTAGTTTATCAGACAAATAGCCAAAGTACGGAAAAANTCTCATATTTCTTCGCTAAAAACCGTTTAATATGAGTATTGACCAGGGCAGAGGCAAACCCGTTATTTGAAAAGAAAGTTTGCAAAAAAGTAAATTCAATGTGCAAGTCCTTAAAACTAGAGCAAACATTAAAAGTGCGGTTTAATTGGGTTCTTATTGCATTAATTTTGAACTTATAACTACTGAAACGAAAAAAGCTCAAACCTAGTGCCGTAAACATTGCTTCGCGAAACACAGATGACTCAAAAGTATTATCTATCTTTGTTATTTTTTAATCCATAAATGATAAAATAGAGTAGCTGTCAATTTCCAGGATAAATTTGATGGAGGGATGCTTAAAATTCAAATAGTCAAGAAATAAATGAGCGTGACTGGGATCACGAAATAAAAGGAAGGTGTCATCAATATATCGTCTATAAAACTCGGGTTTAAAATGTAAAGGTCAATTTGCAAGCCATCTTTTTTCCCAGCAGCACTTAAAAATGATAGCGAAAGTTGGTCCCAATGGAAGAACCATTCCCAGTCCCTCCACTTGTTTGTACATTTTACTAGTAAATACAAAAAAAAAGTTCATAACGGACAATTCTTGTAAAGTCTTAGAAAAGTTCTGTTGAGACAGAGGAATAAATCAGTAGGTGAAAAGAACAGTGCATCCAGAATAATATTGATTGTTGCAGCCAATGGGATATTGTCGAGAAGACTCTTGACATCACATGAAGCCGTAGTAAATTTGTCTGCATCTCTGATGGAGGTTAGTTCAGTTATGAATTGCGCTGAATTCTTTAAGGAGTATTCATTTTTAGTTAAATTATTCAGATGAGGTACTGAAAACTTTGTTAATTGAGAACTAGGAGTGTTGACCGCAGCAAAAATTGGGCGAAGTTGAAATTTAGAAGAAAAATCGGATTTACGCATCTTTCGTAATCCATACAAGATTCGTGGAGATGAACCGGACACGTACAATTTCGAGCATAATGTAGTAGGTAAAACTTGAAGATTTGTGAGTTTCCGCAAGAAATTATTCATTTTATCCTCAATTTGAAAAATAGTCTTTTCCTAGGACTCGTTTATCGCCTTGAATTTTGATTCATCAGAAACTAAAGATTCCATGCTTGTGGTGTACACACTTTTGTCAAGAATAACAATACCACGACCTTTGTCGGGCTTGCACAAGACAATAGAATCCTTTTTTGCCCAGTTCTCTGAGAGCAGTAAAGTCTTTCCGCTGAAAAATAGCTAAGAAAATATTGTGTGGTTTTAAACTGTGATAATACGGAAACGCCAAAGAACGCAGTTCCTGTGAGAAACCAGCGTCATTTGTACTATTAAAATTCTTACTGGCGTTTACAAATTTTTTGGAAGACAAAAAATACTTGAAAAAATCTAGTTTAAAAATAGGCAGACAAAAATCGAGGGCAAATGCTAACAAAACTTTTGTTCGATGCGGTAAAGTTATTGCACTGTAATTACAGATAACCTAGTTCGGGATAATCTTTTGTCCGGGTCTTTCTTCCGTTACAAAGACATGCTTCCTAAGCGAATGCTGGCATCCATTATATATAAGTTTAGTTGTGCATAGTGTGCATCAAGCTAGATTGCCCAGCATCGTGAAGTCAGTTTTCGTACTGGATGGCCCCTTGCTCAGCCTAGTCATTCATCTGTCCGCCTTCATAGTGAATAGTGCTCTGCTCCAGAAGACAATTTTGAAATTTTATGTACTGCCGCTAATGACTTAGATTTGAAAATCTCAGAATCCTTATACATAGCAAAGAATAAACCAGTTTCAAATAACACAAACAGTTCATTTCCATTGCAAGTATTTACCTGAATATATACCATTTTTTTTACTAATATAAGAAACTGTATTTTGAATTGTTCTGTTTTTAAATATTCCGAAATGACTTACTGAGGATGGAGCTCGTCTCCGAAACGTTTAATTTTTTGACTTCTTGATTACTTTAGGTTTTTACAGTGTGTGTGGTAAAGTTTATGCAATGTAAATAGACATGTTGACGAAGAAGAAATGTTTTCACTTTGAGCGGTCATCTTCGCCTTCAAATTTATAATGAAAATTCGACTCAAGAAAGGTGATTTTCCTGATTGCATGGTACTATATATTTTCTCGAACAAATTGTTCTTGAATTCGTCCACTAAAATCATGGGTCTATCACGTGAACTTCTCAAAAAATTGTTAGAATAGTTGGGGCACAGCTAATTTTTTGGTATATGATTCGAAATATTATAAACAGAAAGAAAGCAGGGCTACGGACCCATCCTCGAGCCCTACTTTTGCATACATATTCATGTGCAATAATGAAACTGAATGGTTGTCCGCACGTCTTGATAGTAATAAACCTGTGTTTTACAGACGATAACATTGATGATACGTGTGACTTTTTCGTGACTGTTCTCATGCTCAGTTGTTCCTGAGTTATTTCAATACTTAACATCCCAATATAAAATTTACTATGGAAATAGAACAGGACAATAAAATTTCATTGTTAGATTGCTTAATTGATAAATTTGATGAATTCGAATGCTCTGTTTATAGACGGAACGAGCTCAGGTCTGGGAACGAACTTCTTTCGTCTTTCTCCTCGGTCATTTAAGATTAACAGTTTAATGTTTAATGTCCCGAGCTATGAAAATTTGTACTTACTACTCATTTTCCAAACATAAATTTTATTTATCGAATTCTTATTTTAAAGATAATAGATTCAGAGTAAATTCTGTCAATTCGAGAATACGCTCATTTCCTAACAAAGTTTATGATGGCAATACTTTTCACAAGGCTAACGATAATGCCAGGCGCAGCATAACATACATTGCACTTTCTTATTATGGTACCCAATCTGAGAAGCTGAGCAATGAACTGCCAGTGGTATTAGCGAAATATTTTTTGAAGACGTGTGGTTCAAAATTATTTCAGCTAATAATTTTAGAATTGGTTCTTTTTCAATTATAAGGATAAGCTTCCCACTGGAACTTAAGCTTCTCTGAATTGAAAGTAAGAGCTATTTGTACGTACACTAAATGCTTGCCCCATCATGAAGGTATGAGGTACAGCGAATACGTACTTAGACCCTAACGAGTACTCTTAGCATGGGCGGATGCCTTCGTCAACGAAGCTGCTCGGTCGGCCTTAGCTTTTACTTCTTATCTCTAATTTGTGGGCACCATGGCGTACTGGTAGCGTGATGGCCTCGCATCCGAGAGGACCAGGGTTCGAATCTCGGCTTAGGCTAGGCGTTTCACTTAACTAGAGAGTACTACCTTTCGAAAAAGAAGTTTAAACCACCCATCCTCAAATCCTTCACCACGCCAGTAGTTGTAAGGCATTGAAAACCCAGCGGTAAAACGTGTTGGAATTAATAAAGTTTTCTTTAAAAATTTTTTTATGAGTTTAGTTAAACCCGTTGAGCACCAGAGTACGTTGGATGTACATTTCGTACTCGCAGAAACAGAGTTAGCAAGCATTCCGGTAGGAGTTTCAGAACATGTGCAGTTTTGTCAGCGCCCTCATATGAAGCGCTCCGTGAACATTCTGATAAATGCGATAGGCCGATTTTAGCTAATCAATTTTCTATCCTATCGAGGGCAAAATGCTTCACAGATGTACGAATTTTGGAATCTTTATCTATTTTCAACGTTAGGCCTATTTGAATAATAGCCTCAGCTCGTTCCCGCTCGCAATAGTAACTAGATAACCTTAATTCAGCTCTCTTTTGTATCTTTCTTTAATTTTGTTGGATGGTTTATTCTTAGTCGCCCTTATCTTCTTTTACTGGTTGTGTAGTATATATTTTTTTACATTTTTTCCCGTGACATTTTAAAGAACATGTTCAATTAGTTGCAATTCTAAATTTTCAGAGATTTCCTTTTCACTAAAGATGGCCAGAGCAAGGAGCGTTTGAAATTGGATTTTATAGAAATGCATTTTTATGATCAACTTGGTTTGTGTTGTTCTTTTATTTATATTAAGGTACAATTATAAAAGAACTCATCATAACTGTTAAGAAAAATATTTCCTAGGTATTGCTTTATGGATTGTAAGAAGCGTATATGTAGACCTACTTGTTTCCTACACACAACAATCAACATTATGTTATGTTATCTTATTTTTTATTCATATGAAAAACAGTGAGCGTACGAAATTATAAGTGTTAGTAAATTCTAAGCCTTTTATGATGAAATTATCAATGTAATAAACTTGCCACAAAACCTCAGCAAAATTTGCGACAGCGTTTTGTGTTATGAGATTATGACGCTCGTTTCTAAGTCATGTCATCCGATCTTAAAAACGTTCGTTGTTTTTGCATCGCATTTTTACTTATCCACAGTCCACCTGTATAGCTTATGGGTAATTAGAGTGATGTAAACTTTCGTTTGAAATACGACCAATTTACGCTGGGAGCAGCGCGGTCGGCACACCCATACCTATATAGCGGGTGCAGTAAACATCGATACATGGCCAAAAATTGATTTATCATAGCTACACAACAGCAAAGTAACCGAAAATTCATCCTCTTATGTGTTTTTGTATGCTAAACACTAATTTACTGATTCATAATTACGATATAAATTGGTTTCAACAAGGGTGTGTTTCTTACTGCGCAATATAATTCCTCGTTTTCAAAAAGCTGTTTGAACTGTGTTTTGACATTCATCTGTCCCAAGCGCTTCCAAGGCACTATACAGAGAGACTAAGGATAGATAAAAGTCTGATACAAAAAACGAATGCTTTCAAGCTCCGATACCCAATTATACCTAACTATGTATAACATATGTTTAGAAGTTCTAAATATTGACATAGTTTTAGTTTTGCATGAATGAAGAACGCAATGCACGTAATTGTGAACTAATCTATTTAGATATCATTGATGCCAAATAACTCTTTATTGTTGCATTAATAAGCACAAATAATAAAAGAAATCATTCCGCATAAGTTCATACAGTCATTCACACTCTCACTTGGCATCGGCCTCTGCAGCATTGAGCTGATGAGTGAATATTGACACACCCAGGGTTACTGAAGTCCTGTAAGAAGAAATAATCCTGACAGCAGGTCAAGGTCTATTCTTTCGATTGCAAATATGATGGTTCGAAAAATGGGAATGTGTTCAAAACTGGCAGCACCATTTTTAAAAGCTTTCCCCATGTTGAAATTACTCCTTATCTTTCCCCCAGAACCGATTTGACTCTCTGTGGCGCAAGCATGCCAGCTACTCCGTCGGAGAAGAGCTTTTCCGGCTGCCGCGGTCCGAGTTCGTGGAACTCGGACAAATTAGGAAGGAGCTTAATTTGCTGCAGAAGCTTTACAAATTATATAACGATGTCATCGATAGGGTCTCATCATACTACGATATTCCTTGGAATGAAGTCAACATTGAGGAAATCAATAACGAACTCATGGAATTCCAGAACAGGTGAACAACGGCTAATCATTCAGCAATCCACATGTGTAAGTCATTGGGTTTTGCATGCGAATATAGCAGCGGAAGATTATGGAAGTATTTTGATATGATATTATGATTTAACTTGAGACGCTCGAGGAGTGAGAGCGGTTTCTGTCACACGCTTGCGAGGAATAGTTTGATGTAGCTCGTTTTTTTCGAACCTTCAAAACAGATAGTAAGTCTCATTGATGCAAGTGGGCTCATAACTCTGAACTAAGAATTAGTATCCTCATAAAATTCTTTGCTTGCAATTCCAGAAACTATGAGTAACATTCACTAAAAAAACTGATGAAAATCTTGAATTACATTATTGTTTTGAAACTTGAAAGATTGAAGCTGACGTACTTTATTGCTAATCTGTTGTAGAAGGTGAAGCTAGAAATTTTTTCCTTACTATTAATTTTATTTTGCGACGGAAGTGACGCTGTACGTGGGCTTCACTTTTGTGCCTCAATGAAACATCGCAGAATCACGAATGGAGTTGTATTGCATCTATATTTACAACGTGCGTAGAATGAAAAGTACAAGATTTACTCAAGCCCGAATACTGGGTTTCCTGTGACTTTTAAGTGAAACTAGGAATTTTGGAAGCTCAGTATAACGTGTCTTCTTAGGCAAGTTGAGGTATTCGGATATTTTTTACGCTTTAGTCTGATAATACAAATATTTATTCAGAATTATGAACAAAGACAGGTATAAGAGAAGTTTCCTGAACAAAATTGTTGGGCGTTCAGTAGTGATAGAGAATAAGAAAACGCGGTGACGTGTATTTGATCGCACGTTAGAAGCCTGAGCCTCAGGAAGATTGGCCTGGCCCAAAAAATGGACTTCATATCAGCGAAGGGGCCTGTGCCCCGGACGACCGTCTGGTCAGAGATGTTCTCCCGCACCAGCTATACTGCGACTGCTACCCACAGAGTATATATCTAGAAGAGAGAGCATAGCGGCGTC
>VOMN01041287.1:0-20636 GCA_014899125.1 Orchestia grillus
CTCCCTCAGCTCCCTCAGCTCCCTCAGCTCCCTCAGCTCCAGCTATGCACTCGTCCTCGATTCCCTTTTTACTTCACAGTCCTGTGCTGCGCCTGGCATGTCCATAGCAGGGCACCGCGGCCATGGGGGGGGGCAGGGCATTGGCCACACTCGGCCCCAGGTGTGAGATAAGCTACCAAGATAAGATACCTGCGCCAAGGTGTGAGATAAGCTACCAAGATAAGCTACCTGCGCCAAGGTGTGAGATAAGCTACCAAGATAAGTTACCAAGATAAACTACCAAGATAAGCTACCAAGATAAGCTACCAAGATAAGCTACCAAGATAAGCTGCCAAGATAAGCTACGTTTGGAATCAGGAGTCTGCACCCAGCCTTCACTGACAGACGAAACGCAGTCTAATTATATCCCTGGAGCATCGGTATTGATCGATCATTTTGGCCGGTGAAGTGTTTTTACTGATTAGTTCATAAATTTAGTGATAGGGCGGCAAAAAAGTTAGACTGAGCGGCATACTCCTTGCCAGTACCGAAAAATAAATATCTTGCCTTCACTCAACAATTAAATTAAGTACGCAAAAGCTTACTGACCGTCAGTAAAAAAAGACATTCATGTCATAAGAGTTTCAGGAACAGTTAAGTGGCTGAGCGCTGCATGGAATGATTCCATTTTTGTTGTTACAAAGCACAAAATTTTAAGTACGTTTGAGATGCCATGACTGATGATATTGTTGGCGACAATGAAAAGCGCATAATGGCAAGAAAAAACTGCCTGCCCGAAAGTACCATCCAGTCTATCAACATAAAAACACAGCTGGCCGTGTCCTGCATGCTTCTCATACTTCTCATGCCCCTCCTAAGCAAGGTGCAACCAACCTGAACACTCTAAACACCACATACTTCGTTCTTCAGGTTGAGCAAAATTTTAGCGTAGCATCTCAGAGTCCGCTCCTACTTCCATACAAGGCAGTTGGAACTCTTCGTGCTGCGTTCTCCAGCTTGTATCCGATTCAGATGTAGCATCACAGGTTCAGACTAACCCCCCCATTTCTGTACTCAGGCCAGCTCCATTTCCTGAAGGTGCATCAGCGCCGTGCGTCATTTCTGCACTCAGACCTGCTCCATTTCCTGAAGGTGCACCAGCACCATGCGTCATGCTTTAGATCTCCCACTCCCCTCCCTCTGAGCCCAAGGAAGGGGGAATTTCAGCTGCAGGTGAGCGCAAGTGTGAAGAGTATGCAGAAAAGAGCATCAGAAGGCCCTTGCATTAAAAGGCTCCCTCATAAAGGCGCCCAGCGAACAACAAACTGCCATAATGGAGTTTATTATGGGACGCTTTATAGAGCGGCCGTGTTGAAAGCTGCATTGCAAAGCCCTGCCTTTGTCGGAGCAGCTTTGTCGATGGAGCTTTGTTGCTCAAACTCGCAATTTATTGAGCATAATGGAGCATAATTACAGGGAGAGAACTTCGTCAGGTTCTCAGCTTCCGAAAGGTAAGAGGTTTTTCTTACACGCATAAATAATCATGTTTGCTTGTCAACGCACAATTCAAACGATATGCGCAGGCCTTCAGCCGGAGGACTTTTATTCAATCAGCTGATAGCTTTCATAAAGGGAAAACTAGTTTAATTCTTCCACGCGTATCTGCATGTATTCGATTCACAACTTATGAGCTAGACTATCTCAGTCAGTGACATGTAAAATCCCGTTTTCTCAATGTAACTTTGCGTAGAAATTTGTTCGGATACGAAAAAACATGCACCGACCCTCGTATTGCCTCATGTTTCCATTTATTCATGTAAAAACATGCACAAACATCACAAGACACAAGTATAAGCATGTTTGAACATGTAGACACAATTACAAACATGTTTCAACTTGTAGACACAGGTACAAACATGTTTGAACTTGTAGACACAAGTACAAATACGTTTAAACTTGTGTTAACGTGCTGGAGTTTGTCAGGGCCCTGTATCAGTGATACTCTGTGTCAGATTTGACCCCTATTTTTGAGAGTTGTTTGTTCACGAACGATCTCCGTCGATTGCCGTTTACACGAGTAATTTCCGTCAGTTGCGGCATGTTCAGGTTATTTTCGGTATTTAATGTTTTTGGAAGTGACTCCTAGGGTTTTGTTTTAGCCAAGGCCTAATTGAAGCTCCCCATGCGCATGAAATGTGCGCCAGAGACAGCGAAGAAAAGGAATCATTTAGGGTGGACTAGAGAATGCCCAAGCCATGCTCTCACACAGGATCCCCATCGCATAAGATTGAATTGACGATGAAGGGGAAGAAAAAATCAATAATTGTGGAGAAGTTGGAAGAATTGAAAGATGCGAAGTGGGCACGAAAGCTGACAGGCCTGGAGGTCTATCTAGTTTTGAGGAAGCCTACTCGGTGTAACTTTCTCGCCCGCGCATGTACAATTTTCTAAAATATTGAAAGTCCAAGAATTTTTATCAGTTTTTTCTAAATTTATCGACAGGGGCAGAAATGCTCAACTGGGTAGCAGTGCCCTCGCTATGCAAGAGATTTTACAAGTGCACGGCTTGACGGCCTGCGATTTTTTCTAAGTGCATGCTTTATTTAGGGTATGGTGTTGTGATGCATGCATTTGAATGCTAAAATTCATGCGCAACACTGATAAAAGAAGAATGTTAGTCGTTTTGAATAATACTAATCATTTTTCTTTCAACGGGCGTGCAGCCTCGTTATGAGACGAGAGGTTTCTCCGCTCCTTCGCCTCTGGAACCTCATTGCTCTGAAGCACAGGGCCGAGATCACGTGCAGTCACAGCATTCTTGAATTATCAGCTCGAACTCGCTGAAAAGATGCTCCCAATAATAACTAGCTGGAAGGACCCGTGATGATTTCGCAGTTAGAATATTCACGAGTGGAAGTTTATAATAAAGCTGTAGCAGAGACGCCGCAGTGACGTTTATATTTATTGATGAAGCGTGTAACACGTATTAACTATAACTATGTGGTACGTAGTTAAAAACGTATTAATATATCGACCATACCATTAGTTTGTACACATATTTAATACCCGCGCCTCGAGCAGGTAAAAGACAACCTGGTTGTAGATTCTTGGGTCCAGAATCATAATCAGGACTGGCAGAGCGGGCAGCTTGTATCAGTGATACAGAAAGTGGCTCCATTTCACCCGAGATTTGTAGTTTGAGAGTATCGCGTGGAATTTACATCGTTTGTCCAGTCGTTCTGAGAAGAGCACGAGTCATAGCACTGAGCAAGCCGACATTCTGCAACCTCCATTTTACATCAATATTCGATGAACATCCGTTAAAATTTCACGCATTAAAGAACATATCTCGCGGTCTCTTCAAGTTTATTTCAAATAGTAACTCATGTAAGAGTATTCTAGCAGAGGTGCATCTTGTCAGACGTAGGTCGTGTGAAGTAAGATTTAGTCACGCGCAGGCGGTAACAACCAGGCGTCTCACTGCATGCGAGCGCATGCGATGGCGTGAAACGACCGCAGACTTTTGCCCCACACAGCTATGGAGCCGAGCCTGATGTGCGCTGACGTTATTGAGCATCAAGTTCTGCACTGAAATCATACGTGCAATAGGCGTGATAATTGGTTCCTACGCTTTAATGGAATGGAGAGTAGTTATAAACCAAAGTACCCGATAGACTTCAGTTCCGGAAAAGATGAGAGTTGGGAACCGGTAGAGATACTTCCCGCAGATTTTATCTATCTTTTTGCTCTAAAGGGTACAAATCTAAGCTGCCCAAACTGCGCTTGAATGAAACTCGTTCGAATTTCACGAAGTGTGCTCTAAATGCTTGACCATTCGCCTCTGGTCCCTCGGGGACCAGGAAAGATCTCTTTCCCTACGCGGACTATATATGAATACCTAGGAGAAAGAGATAATGGGTTAATTTTTTTATCGGTGAGGCAGAGCTTTCCCATTAATTCCATTTCAAATTGCGGCTGGAATATTTTTCTGAGTGGAGTCAGATATTCATGTTGGTAAGCTATGTGGACTAGTCCAGATGTCTACGTGTCGGTAATCCGCCTGCTAACTATCCTTCAACGAGTTCACAGGACTGTACGTATCAGCAGGTAGTGGCGCTTCCGGGAACCCTGGCGCTTTGCAGCGGCGGCCCAGGTGAGTTACTTTGGACGTTTTCATTGTCGTACATCAGCTCAAAGAGTGGGAATTAGCCCGTTTACCCCAATATTTGACTGGTAATCCAAGTCGCGGGCCCCGAAGTGCAGCAACTTCTGCCAAGTTTTGCTTCATAACCATTCAGAGTCAACTGTATTAGCTTGAATAATGATCAAGTAACCGAAAGCACAGAGTGAAGTCTATAGTTTTAATGAAGTGCGAAAATTTGTCATGTTCAAGGAGCAGTCCGCAGCTACAAGGCTCGACTCTCACGACTTCACGCAGTTCATTATTAATGAAACTACTTCCCCTGCAACTCTCAAGCGGCGAATGCATCTTTTCAACACTCGAGGATAAAAAATTCCAGAAAATTACGAACTTTATTTCCTCTTGGTAATTTGTTAACGTTAAAATTAACACCAGCGCATCCTCCTTACACCAGCGTCACCACCGCTGACGTCGGGTCCGCGACCCGAAATGACGCGTCAATTCTCGCCATCCGAAGGGCACTTTATTACACTAAGTACACGAAGAGTACTAGTACACGAAGGGCACTTTGGGCTCCTGGTAGCTGTAACCCTGCGAGCCCTGGCCGTGCACCACGGTGGCGCTGACGGGGTCCTGCGGCTGGCGGGCGGTGGCCGCGCCCTGGAAGGCGTCCAGAGTCACCACCTTCGTGACCGTCACCGTCGGTTGCACGAGCTGGGTGACGACTGTGGCCGGGGTTGTGACAGTCTGGTATATGGTCTGTGGGTCGCCTTTAACATGAAGGATGGTGCAGTGCGTGAAGAGGACCGTCTTTTGGGGCACAGTCTGGTACGCTGTAGCTGGTAGGTCTCTGATCACGGTTTGAGTGACCGTCTGGCTTACGAAAATGACATCCGTGTTCGCCCGGATCGGAATTTTCTTCCCGTTCTGCCTCACCTGGGCATCCGCGTTCGACCGGATCGGAATCTTGTTTCCGTTTAGAAAGATCTTCGGTCTAGCTGTAGGTTGCTCCAAATTAGGGCGGTGAAACGGGATAGGTCCCTCCGAATCTACGTTTGGGCCAAATCCTTGGCCGGGGACCGTGTCGACGAAAGAACCAACGGGGCCGCGACGGAAGACAGAGTCAATATCCCTATCGCCCAGTTGACGTTTCGGCCTGATGTTGAAGTCCTGGGGAGCAGGGGAGCAAGAGGTTAAAGCGCCGTTATTGTTGTGTCTTAACTTGTCACAAAAATTTACGGTCGAGGAATACTTTTCTGATAAACCTGGTTTATATCAGGACTAGTTTGTACCCATGTTTACGGAAGTTCGTATGTGAAACAGAGCCCTGACCTCTCAAGGATTTCGTCTCTTCCAAGTTCCCGCCTCTAATGTAGGCGGCTTATCTTCATAAGAAGAAGAATCCTACATTCGCCTAGTTTTATAAAACTATTTCGCCAACGTTAGTATGACGTATGCAGGAGCGTGACCAACAGAGCCTCTACGTATACTGCTGGGCTTGTGCCTGCCAGACTTTAGGTTCAACTGCCGTTCACCTATGCAGGATCATTAATTCTTGCCTCACCGCACCATGTCGGTAACGGATGTGCTAGTAGTGCTTGTACTTTAGCCCTATTGAAAGAAATATTAGAATTCTAAAGCTACGTAGAAAAGGAGTACAGGTGGATTTTAATTTGTAGAAACTAACGTCACTTGCCGACTGACACAAATCAAGGACTTCACATACGTGAACTTTCCCGACGTAGGAGTCGTGCAAATTAAGTTCGTGAGTATTAATGTAAGCACTTCGAAGAGATATAGTTCTTGTCCATAAACGTTGTCCAAGTTCTTCACCGGCCATGACGACGGGTAACCTGTTGCTAACAACGAGGGAATTTTATGACTTAGTTTTATATGCCACTTCAAATTAGAGGGTTCCTCTATATTTGAGAACTGTACAAGTTTCTGAGCAAATGTTCAAGGAAATCACCAGCACCCTTGATAAGGGCGGGTGTTTATGAATATGAAATCACCCGCTTCTTGTATAGCGTTCGCATTCCGGTTTGAACGTAGTTCAAAACTTTCTGGTTTAGGACCGGCCAGAACGAAAACTAACTCCAAAACCAAAATACGGACAGATTTCCAACCTAAATAGCGCCGTTTCTAGTTATGTGTCGATATATTACACCAACTATAATAATAAAGTACTAAAAACATCTTCCCAAGATTTCCAAGCAGCCCCTTCCCAGTAATTGAATCTAACTATGCAAACGCGAGAAGCATGAAGGGGCAAGAGACCGGTAGTACGCTGCGATTGTGGTGCTTGTCAAAATCACGTTTCCTCTGGTCATCTTCAAGGTACACGAAATCAGTCGGCAAGTGCGATGGGTAGGCGACTAGAATCTACAACTCTGTCATCGTAACGGATATCTTGAGCGATGACCAGGTGCAACAACTATACGTCGTAGTCTCCACGATCACTGCGTTCTTCTATACGCCTCCATATAAGCATATAGCGTAGATTGGGAGGCCTAGTGTTTAAAATGTCGACGAAAGGGTGGGAAGCGGGCTCAACTGTGTACAATGAAGCTGCATGACCAGCGTCTTTTCTGCTAGACCCTGGATAACCCATCAGAATAATTCCCAGTCAATACCTTTAACCGGACTACCCATTTTTATTCGACTAGATTCAAAACTCCTATACGTTACACAAAGGGCAATTGTCATTTTAATTTCATCTGTGCAACAGTTTCCTTTATCTATCGCCGGACATAAATTTTTTGCACCTTTGATCTTAAAAATATTCTGGAGGTACACGAACGTGCAATCGCTTTTGGCAGCAGAAAACTGCCGACCACATTCTCCGTGTTTTTCAATTACCATGGAACTACGAATTACAGCCTCGCAAGACCCGCAAGTTTTAATGCAAGTTGGTACCAAGGTTTATTTTCATGAAAACTGCTTATTCCGAACTTTATTTACAGAGCAAAACTGCAAGTTTCTCCCCACTAACCTGGACGCGGGGTGACCATGTCCTGGCCTGGCACAGGACGGAGAGATGCAGGGCGACCACCAGCAAGGGAAGAATCTCCAGACGTTGAGCCATGATCACGCGAGTACTAGACAAACTTTCTGCACAGAGAACATTTTATCGACTATGGTCAAGACCAGCTGCTGTGGGTAGTGGCTTAGTCACCTATGAAAGCGCAATGCTCTCGCAGCCAAGTTGCTTAGTTTGACGTACAATATTATGAGGGTCGAGTGGGAGCAACCTTGCCGTTTTGGTTTACTGTTTAGAAGCAACTTTTGGAGTAAGGCGATGCGTTGCGTTTCGAGATTAAAATTTGTGTAAAAAAGCGAAACAAGGAAAGGGATCAGCGTTCCCACATGAGACAACTCGTGTTACCCACATGCTGTTTTAGGCATTATACCTTATGCCATGGTATAAATCTCAGCATTGCGAGTTTATAGTATGGAATTAAAATCGAATCTGCGGGATAGTTCACGTATTGCACGAGTGACACTTCCCCGCGTTCAAGTGTTAAATTTCAATTGTCTAACGTCTAACGTCTGACGTCTAATTAGTGACAGCCTAAACTTCCGTACACCGTTATTATAAAGAACTTTCTCGGAACTCGAAATGCAGGCCAAGGTTAGAGCGTTACTCGTGAATTGTCCTGAACTTATAGTTAATACCACGTTTTTCATGAAGACTTTCCGACCTGTCCGTAATTCTACGCGAACTATTGTTGAAACCTCCACAGCGATCGCTCATCTACCCCTGAAACATTCATATATTGATACCTGCTCTAATAACTCTGATCACAAGCTTTATCTGCGCTACTATCCTTCACTTGACCCACGTTTCCGGATATAATTAGAATTTCCTATTCTTCTATCGCCGTACACATGACCACCCTCCACCCTCCGCCATAATCCAATTGGCTAAACTTTACACCACCTGCTACCCGAGCACACGATGTTCAGTTATTGCTGCCACTCTGCAAGTGCCGTTGGTTGCTGAGACTAGGCGCGAAGTGATTGAGGGTTTACCTAATAAAGATGTATTCACGTGCAGAAAAAAAATAATCCCAAGAAAATAGGGCGATTGAATTCATTTATCCGAAAAATTTTAAATGGACTAAAAAAATGATTGAAGAAACTTGATGTTCTCTATTTGGTATTCAACAATTCCTCAAAAAATTATATGCACTGCGTTGTGGACTTTCATCATCTGATCGAGTTTAGAAACTGCTGACGCCGGAAACTTCTTATTACGATAAGGAAAATATATAAGCTTGAACATGAGCATTCGTGTGGGTGAGCATGTAGAGAGCATAGTTTAATTAAAATATACCATGCTTTGCAGTTCCTACATTTGCTTGCATGCACTCAGTAAATGTGTGTCCAACGCACGGAATTTCAATACTGACCTGTCATTATAAGAAACCCTCTGCACATATTGCCTGATAACCTTATGATTGATATATCGACATTGACTCGTAGAAAAATTTCTCAATCTTGAGAATTTTGTTTTAAAAATTTGTGTCTACCGTCAGTGGCAGTTACTAAGTGAGATCGATTTCATCTTCATGGTAGAATCATATTTTACTTTGCTGTGAGGTAAGAGGCGTGAATCACATGTTGTGAAGGAAGAATTCAGCTGGGGGCATATGACCTCTCGCTGATACAAAAGATTCGGCGTGGTGGTGGTATCAGGATGTGAAGGTGGAGGTGTGGTGGTGGTATCAGGATGTGAAGGTGGAGGTGTGGTGATGGCATCAGGGTGTGAAGGTGAAGGTGTGGTGATGGCATCAGGATGTGAAGGTGAAGGTGTGGTGGTGGTATCAGGATGTGAAGGTGAAGGTGTGGTGATGGCATCAGGATGTGAAGGTGAAGGTGTGGTGATGGCATCAGGATGTGAAGGTGAAGGTGTGGTGATGGCACCAGGGTGTGAACGTAAAGATATAGTAATAGTATCAGGGTGTGGAGGTGTCATACGCGCGTATTAAATTATATTCATCAATTATTTTTCAATTTTGTACCTAGTGACGCTGAGTACTTGACTTTCAGTCATGTTTCCAGCAGTGATGATGCAATCAAGGCGCTCCGAAACGCTGGTTAGTGTGTATGTTCCCTCTTATTTGGTCTTCTTTTTCATTTTGCTCGACAGATTGCCGGAAGGCCAACCGCTTAGTTCTATCATATATGCGTGATTAGGCGTATCTTTAGAGCAGTGCAAATCTTTTTAGTCGCGAAGTGATGAAGAAAGGAAAGACATTCGCTCTAAGGGAAAGAGCGAAATGCCTGACGTGGTCTGATTATTCCAGAATGCCATTTTTTAGGCATGAAANCCCCCCCCCCTTCTCTCCCCTCATTCACAATAAATGTATTTCATTTTAATGGTAGCTCACATGCTTAGGAAATCCCCGTATAATCGTATTATACATCTCCTAGCTATTTATTCACTCACACGCAAGGGCGATTTCACGGGTGGTAACAAACTTATTTACTAAAAAGTAATCTTAGAGCTAGAGCAGATTAAAAATCAGTCTCGAGCTTTTACTTACGAAGACGTGAAGGCAGTGCGCCTGCTATGTGCAAGAACTTTTACTTTACTTTTACTTTTTATCTTTTACCAGGCCAAGTCTTCCGAGCTCTTCCTCAGCGTTATTCCACTTAATTAATGTAATATTAATGTAATTGTCCGCGACTATGCTGGCATTTATGACCCCAACGAATTACAGTGCGTCTAACTAGACTTAATTCACCAGAAAAACTGGACTCGCCTTATCAAAAAACAATAATACAAAAACAATAATAAAAAAACAAAAATCAAAACAAAATTCAAAAATAGCACACGACTGTGCATACATTTATGACCCCCGACGAATTACAGCGCGTCAAAGCAGACTTATTCTTTTTTACTGCATGGCCCCTAGCCGTTTATTCCATGTAGGTCCACGTCATTGAGTCGTTGTCTTTGCGCTGAGAGTGACCAAATCTGTGAAGTAAAAGTAATTATGATATTAGGACGTGAACAGCCGTCATGCGAAACACACAGCTTCAGGTAGACAATTGTACCCTCATATACAGGCAGCAATTGACTTCCATTATGAATGGGAGCAAGTGACAGAGACATTGAAGACATATGTGTCGTATTTAATAAGAACAATAGGGTTACAATTTTTCCACGTAAAATAAAATAATGATGCAGAAAGTACCTGAAACTAAATTTTCACAGACCCATGTTAGCGTTGATAAAAGATGGACCAGTAAACACTTCTTCAGAGATGAAATGTTGGGGGGGACCCAGGAGATGTTGCATTCAGCTGCAGCAGCTGCATACCTACAGGGAGCGTAGGTGAGAACGCAACCCCACCTCGCCTGATCCTGTAGTGTGGGGTGCGATGCATTGGGATGCGGACAAATGCGAAGAGCGCTGTTAGTAGTATTCGTATCAAGAGGCATCCTTAGAGTAACTTTAGTTTGATATGGAGCTGAGGAGGGTGGATATTATGGTTTCGAAATTTAGAACGGGCAGTGTATGAGGGATGAATATAAATAGAATTTCTATCGAGTGCATCTCGGTCGGGGTGCGGAGAGTCCAATTGGATCGAAGATTGGTTAACCTAGCATATGATGCACAACGCGAAGCCTAGAGATGTACAGTTCTTTAATGGAAAGGAACAACTTTCGGGTACAATAAATCTATCTTCACACAGCTGCCTACGAAGTAGTTCGGTCAGTGCAGATTATAGGGATTTCAGGGGCACACATCCCCATTCCTATTCCTATTCACCGGAAGCTTCCGATTTTGTTTATGATTGCCCGATAAACCTTCACAAATACAACTGGCGTAGCTCTGAAAAGTGGGTGCCTCCAGAAGTGTGTAGTCCTATAATCATGAAGTATATCGGCTGGCAAGTCGCACGATTAGGAATTTAGGACTATAGTCTATACCAATATTATGATCGAGGTTTCTCGGCGAGTTCGTTGGGTTCGTACGAACTATCATGGCATGTTCGAAATCTGCCATTTTAAACCTACCGGTACGCATTCGTATTTTCAGATTTAGTAGCGAAAATGAGTCCGGCTTCATATTCTCTGTTCGCAGCTGTTGCATCGCTGGTACTTGTCGTCGCCCACGCCCAGCGCACGGTGAGGAGGGTTTGGCAGCTGGCAATTTGACCTGTTCTCGCTGATCTCAATATTCCCGGGGCTTGAAACCCTTGGGCTCTTGCTGCAGTAGTGTATATATGAAATGTCCCTTCTGGAATCTTGATGGTTGGGGCATGGTGGGTTCTTACGACTGACAGAAGCAACTCCTAGCATGCAAGAGCGACAGACTCCCGTATTCATCGTCAGACTCGTCGAGAGACGATGCGAAAATATTAATTTCTACGGCAAAATCGATGGTTGGTGAGTGACGCGTGAAAGAACTTTCTTGGCTACTGAACAAAATGCTTACTACGAGCTACTCCTATTTCTGCAGTGGCGAGTCCTTTTGGAATCCTTGAGATGCTTCTCCCTCGACAAATTTCGGGTCTGTCGAGAGAATGATAATTACACGTCTGTTCTTAAATTGACCTTCCCTAGAACTAGGCGTGACACTCCACATCGAATTGACTGATTCGGGTATTAAGATCAGCAACTTTCTACGCTCTAAATCGTTTCTAATTTAGACTGGGTCTCTCGCAGGAATAAGGTAGCGTGTACTTGGTATCTCCTTGCAGTGAAAACGCGTAGCTGGCAGCCAAAGGCTCAACACGAAACGAAGCTTTTCTTATGGTGTGGCAGTTTTTGATGAATGACAGTACCTGAAAGTTGAAATGATTAAACTGTAAGCGAGGTTGAGAATTGGTCTGAAGAGCAGATTGTTAAGTCAGCACTGCATGTTTTAATCGCCGTTTATCCACGCACTAGAAGTACAAATTTTATATCAAATTAATTTGCCATGAATTTGTCGATCGTTTGAAACCATTCACGCTTGAATCAGAGATTCAGACTATTTAGCGGTAAATATTTTAAAACCAAAGCCTTATCAAGAAAGATCTAGCGTCATCGACCGCCTGTATTGTAATTAATCTAAATACTTCACTCCTGCCAGGATGGGTTGCGGAGAGAGCACAGGGATGGATCCAACTTCGTCAACGATCCGTTTCCACAACGGCGTCAGCGGCAGTTCCCCGAGGAACTGTTCAGGCACATCAGGGAACGAGACTTGTTAGCGCGGCAAAGAAAAGACGCCGAGCCTACAGAGGCGCCCGTGGTGACACACACGGTGCCCGTCACAGCGACGGTGACCCAAACTCTGCAGCGTCAGCAGCGGGGATTGAGAGGCTGGAATGCCCAAAACGAGCAGCAAGAAGCGATCGTCATTTCGAATTGCGTCACGAAGATACAACACCCCAGCCCCGTGGTGGTGACGATGACTTCGTCAGCCCTGCCCCAGACCGTGTACCTGCAGGGGGGGAACCTCCACACGGTCACAGTAACCGTGACTAAAGTCAAAGGCCATGGCACGCCGGAGGTGGGTACACAAAAACCAGCGGGTTACACTTTCACAGAACCAGATGTGAAGTTCTCTCACGGTCGCGGAAGGAGGGACCTTGAGTATGGAGACTCGTTCCTACTTGGAGATGATGATGCCTTCTCACGCAGGCACAAGTTGACGGGCTTCTTCCCAGATCGGAGAGTGACGGCCCTTCCGAACTACTACTCCGTCGTGTCTGAGTTTCACGAGCCTGAGGGCTCCGGTGAGCTTTGAACTAAATGAAATGGACGGAATCTGAACTCCACACATGGCTGTGCACGAGGGTGTAGAACATCTTTGTAACTATTGTGTATGTTCGGGAATATTGTTTGTATCGTAACCTGAACGTTCAGGATTGAATGGCATGGTTCGTGCTGTTACAAAATAAAGTTTAACTATGCGAGGCTGTAACCTTTTTATCCCTACTTCAATGACTAAAATTTAGTGGTGACCGAGCTCACGCTTGAATTTTCGAATGCGTCGAAAGGTTCACGTCGGTCACCAAAAAACGAGTTTTAAGTTCCAGGTAAACTTACGCACGGTTCATTCTGGGACTAATTCCCGGTGGCTTTACAGCGCTCTTAGTTTTGAACTAAATTGTACCGCTAGCCAAGCTTGACCTAGTAGTTAGATCCAACTAGTACTACCCGTAACTATTTGAAAGCGTTAGACTCTCCAAAACCCTACACAAGCTCCCGTTCTGCTCCAGCCGTTCATCAGTCATTCCTCCTTAGTCGCCAACCAAAGGTTCTCTCGGCAACGGATTATTTTTAGAGGTTATGTTCTCCAGACGTAAAATTCGTGCGAGAGAACAACCGAAACTATATTTGAACGAAGCTTTGAACGCTCGTGCGCGACTGAAATTCGATTGACTCAATGTAATCGTGAAATTCTATGATCCTCCGGTAGTTGCCTATCTCTGATGCGGTGGGAAACGAGGAAATTTTATGTGGACCGACTTGTAAAAATGTTTGAAGTTTACTTCCACAACGCAGGATATGCAGGATACGATGGCAATGAAAGACTTTGAATTTGAGGCTAGGTAGGCACGAAAGGCGATGTCCCGCAGTCTCTCCCGTAGCTAGCTTACGATATCCACCTTCACCCCCTNTCCGACGGGGACGACAGTCTTGTACGACAGGACTGACGAATGACTAACCCAAGCATACTGGTCCTTCACTGCCCCATAAGGAGCATAATGACGGAAATAACCTACTTCGCGAAGCAAAATGGAACGACAAAATTTGAAGTTTTCGGAGCCTGGATATAATCACAACTTGCCTAATTGGACAGAGGAACGGGAGAACAGTGAAAATGAATCTGTGTAATACGAGCAGGGTTGAATGTAGATTCAGCTCGGCGGACCTGCCGGAGCGAACGCTAATTTACCCGCGATCGAAGCTGTTGCTTATAGAGGCCATTACATTAAGTGATGGTGTAATAATTATTCATCGGAATGTTTCCAGCACCTACATCTGCTGCCTCTACTCCACGACCGGATAGCATAAAAAAGTCAACCCTTGGACGAGCGACATTTTTTTAAAGAGCTGTACATTGCGTCCACGTTCATACTTGTGCGACTCGAACTCGTGTTCACCCTAGCTTCTACCTGAGCAAGAAAGTGAGACTAGTGTTCAAATCTGAAGTTCCGACTTCCATGTGTCGTTCATAAATACAAACTCGTCTCTTTTTCATGTTAGACTCTGAATTCGTGAAATTAATACATTGCAAATTAGTCGTGTCATCCAGACACCTTGCTGGAGTAGAAACTGGCATTTCACGTACTGGTGGCAGACTACACAGCTTCCTGTGTCGAGACGTCTACACTTCGCCCAGTTGCACAGAAAAACGAGCTTTTGAAAAACTGCGAAACGCCAATCAATGCACAACTTTCCATTATGCGATAGGTATCTCACTTATGTTATCTCTAAATTACATCATGTAGCCCCATCAAAGGGCGTAGGATAGACAACAGGGCTAGGCTAGTTCGGTTTGTCTACCAAATGCTATGGGGACTAGGGTCCCCGGGGGGACATGAATACTTTTCGTACCATGTAATGCTAGCTTTACTTTATGCTGCATTAAATTGGAAATGATTCAAGAGCTGTTTGCTGGAACAGACCTAGCGCTCTATGCTGGAAACAATTTGGAACTACTGTAGAGCCTTCGTTTGAATACCAATTTAGCGCTTCATGCAGGAGATAACAGCAGAGCTGTCGTGTGCCGAAGTCAATCAAGCGATCCATGCAGGGGGTGACTATCATTTGCTGTACCCCGTTTGGCGCTATTTGTGGAGGAAGATTGCTTGGATTACGAGTAAGTGATAAATCTCATAATTTTTATACCTATTCCCTTGCCTGCTGAGTGAGAGCCCGGTAATGTAATGCTTACGATAAAAATTTACGACTGTTTTTGTAGCATTATCCTTCAAACGTACTCTTTAGCGCATGTATTCCGATCTTTTACGTTTTTTCCGAATGGACAACCTTTTACTGCATTGTTTCTGGAGATAATTTACAAGCAGGAGTGGTGGGCTGGGAGTCTATACACGACGGGTGCTCTCACTAGATTCCTGTCTTAGAGAGACAGCAAGAATGAAGAAGAACGACAGTTCGGAAACGTAACAGGAACGCAGCTAGGTAATGGATTCACGAGTGTTCCAGCATTGTTTTCTTTTTCGCCGGCCGTCGTATGAGACTGGAGAAGCTTAGGCTTACTCCCCATTCTTTGCCCGGCATGGAATTACAGTATCGACTGTGCACCAGGAAGTATTTAGACCCTCAAGTTTACGCTTTGACGATAGCTCCGTTCAAGTTTCGTACAGAACCATTTTAGACTCTTCCAAGAAGTCGTTAAGTAGGGTGGACGAATACTCTCATTGATCCAGTTGAGAAACTGCAAGCATCGTCATCTCTGAAGCTGCATCAGGTTTCGAGCCCGACAACGAGGCGCTTGGCAGGTGCACATCAGATTGGCGTCTTCCGATTCTGCTTCCGAGACAATGTTTCGAATTCTGCGCACCTATATTGCGGAGGTGGTCAATTCGTAGAAAGTGGATAGTTGAGATCGGAAAATTCGAACGACGTATCAAGGAAGCGGGTAATGTCCAGTTCCTACGGTCAAAGGTTATTTATGGAAGGTGTATCGCCGATCGGGAGTTCCTTTGTTAAAGGGAATTGGGGATCAGTTAGATTCTCAAGTCTATACTTTTCTGGAGCAGCTGCCGAGAATATGTTCACGGTCGTCTGCACCGGACTTCCTCTACCTTGACTGTCCTAGTTACACAACCGCGTAACTCATATATTCGCTTAGGCGACTAATTTTCTATCATTTCATAGTAGTTAATTCAGAATCTAGCTATGGTGTATATACCTGAAGACGATTGCAATTAATGAGCTTACCTGCTGGCATACTGTTTGTAACATTTACGGTACGAACATACTTCATGGAATATTCTCGTCATTATTCGGCTAGTTAGACTCTAGGGCATAAGTCAGATAAAGTTCGTAAACGTGCTACACTCTAAATAGCAGTTTCTTCCTCGTCATCGCGAGAACGCAGCTTGACACTAGTTACCTAATCTGAACTGTCACAGGACAGTGAAGTCAGACGAATAATCATGCCCAGTACCATATAGCACGTCTTCGCTGCACATACAGCTTGCGACTAAGGATGCTTTCTCAACTTTCGTTAAGAGTAAGAGTACCCCTTAGCAAGTGTTCAAGGTTCGTGAAGCAAGAGCAAATTCATTGAACTTTAATTATTAAACAGTGAAATCATACATTAAGCTTGAGCGTTTTGCGCGGTGTACTCCCTGTACAGTCTCAGTATCCTCTGAATCTCTTCGACCGTGTCCACATCGGCCACCCTGAAGACCTCTTCACCTTGGTCGAGGTCGCTTGAAATTGGATCAGCCGTCACTGGCACGGCCGCCTCCTCCATCTCCTCCGCCTGCGACTGCCTCCTCGCGTTGATTTCCTGGGCCAGCCTCCAAAGCCTCAGCTCCTCTAGGATCTGGTTGAGCTTATCTTCGAATGTGACTGCCGAGACTGGCATGAACTTGGGACGCTGGTTTCGCTCGGCAATCTGAGAAGCATCGAGGGAGACGCGGGTGCCAGGATGGTCCGGCGACACAGGGGGCAAAGGCACGTCGCTGATGGTGTCCACGATGAGCTCAGGGTTGCTCAAGACAGCCCCTCCTCGAGTGAAGGTGCCAGGGGATCGCTTTGACCTGAACCGCTGTTCGAATTCTCCCGATACAGGAGCTTCCGACGCTTCTTCCTTGGAATAGCGGGTCTTTTCTTTGTTGGCTTTTTTGAATGATTCGGCAGCGGGATACTTCTCGTATTTGCTGGATTTCGAGCGGTAGCTGGCGTAGGAAGGCTCGTCTGCGTTCACCTGATCCGGTTCTCCCACGACTTGTTCCTCCGATTCTTGGACGCCTTCAGGAGCGAATTCCCTTTTGCCTCTGACCGACCTGCAGATAGAAATCATGGTAATTAGGGCAACCTATGCAAGGCACAGAAGTAGTTAAATTCGGCGAAATAAAATATCTGAAAATCACCCTTCAACCTGTAATTCTGAACGAATTTTTCAGTAGTAACCTATTCATTGAATAATCTTCATTCGTCGAGTGAAATGGAAATTCACGGTAGTTTGATGTAGGATTCAAATGCAACAGGTTTCTTACTTTTCATCAGGAATACCCCTGTGGAAATCAAATCACTAATTATCGCACTGCATAACTTTTAATGCACATACCTCTGTTTGTCCTGCTTGTGGCCGCCGTACTCTTGCTTCACGTGCTTCCCCTCCGCAGAGCGCTTGTTCGTGTAAGTAGACTGAAATGCACAGTAGGTAGCATAAATTTTAGGTTTTCTAAAGGTTAAAACTCTCTGCCCACATTCAAATGACAGGGCGAAGAAAAAAGCGACTAAAATTATTCGGTATACTACGGGATCAGTCAAGCGATTTTTCACACAGGAGTTTATACTACTAAGAATGCCGAGTTAGGAAGGTGGACTAGCTATCTAAGAATCAATGGAATCAAAATTTCACAGATATCAGGGAAGATGCTAGTCTCAAAATATGAAAAGCTTCAGGCCAGCATAAGGCATCCCCGATCGGTGAAGAGCTATCGGAAACTGGAAACATGCGAGCAGTTTATAAGTTTGAAATCTATCGAAGATCAAATGTACAAGGCAACTAGTAACTGCGTCCTGAAGTGGTCAGGTTTGCACACATCACGAACGTTTCACGCAATACGGAAGCTAGCGGTTCAGTATGGCAGAAATTTCAGAGTTTCAATAATAAAGAGAATTTTCAAAGTTAAAATTCTGTAGGACAGAATTCCTTATGGTACCATGCCAGCTAAACTACGTAATTCAAACGTATGCAGTTCAAGGCTGGCCTCGCACAGACTGACGTCGGTATGCAACGCAGGAACCGCATTCGTAAACGTTTTGATGTCCAGACCCACTTTGCACAATCCTTACGGAATGGCTTCAGAGAGGTCATTCAGTAACAATCTCACCCGTCCAGCTGCTGCGGTGACGATCACCAGTCCGATGATGACTGCTACGAGTGTGGTCTTCATGATGAATTTCTGAAGAAAAAATCAGCGAACATGAACACGAGAGACACTAAAGTAGGCAGCGGTGCAGTGCCGCTAGATGCGCATGCGTAGATTTGAAAACTACGGGTAGTTTCATGTTTGACCGCGGGCTTAGGAACCGGCCACCATGTCTCTGAAGCGCAATGAAACGCAGAATGAGTTTTGGTATGAACTTACAAGTACAGATAAAGGAATGTCTCCAAGTACGATTCGTTCATAATACTTTATTAATTTAGAACTCAGCGCGCTTCAGAATACAAGCACGGGTTCGAATGTTATTCGAGGGGTTTGACAAGTAAATCCTCGGCCAAGTCATTCTTACATCCGCACCACGTTAACGCACGTGAGTTATGCACAGGTTCATCATACCCGCTTATTGTGGCGCATGAAACGAGATTTAGTTCCTAGACAAGCATGCAGCTTTACTATAGTGAAACGTTGATCGACTTTCACCAGTACAGCTGGGAACTCTTTAGTAGACTTCTGACTAATGTATATCAGAGAGCACATTCTTCATCCTTATTCTTTGAAGTTTCTATCGTTTCTATATTACCAACCAAAAACCAAAGAAGTGTACATTTTCTGGTGACCAACGTCAGGATAAGTCAATTCCCTTTTCTTCCTTTCAGGCAAATTATCCAATAATACACTTCAACATTGATACGAGTTTGAATCGTGCCGGTGACAAATAACCCAGCGGGCCATCATCTATTACACTACTAATATACAAGTACACCGAGCGTGGAGAGATTGCTACGTAATATTTGTACTAGGCCCTGAATGCGTAGTCTATTAAAATCTTACCATTACGCCTGAACTTCGTCTTACTGTGTAGCTAGAGCACAAAACACACGCCCATTATCAAGTTCCTAATACCCTTGAGAAAATGCAAGTGCCTACAAGCTTACCTCCTCATATCTATATAACCGAAATAAATTACAGCGTCGACTTCTAGCACTGCGTACAATTAGTTTAACGTGCTACCAAGTCATTCCCAACCTCATGCTCTCCTCCACCCATGATTTCATCCCCTACCTTAAAGCACCGCAAGGTACCTATACCAACGATCTCCTGTATCAAACCCTGTACCGCTAGAGATGAACTTTCACACCACAAGTAGACATAGCTTAATCTTTCTTCGCTCACTAATCATCACATTGTGAGTTGCGAAACCTACTCACCAATTAATGATTACGCTGAAGAGAAGTGTAGTAAAGTCTTGTAGGCAGTGGACGCAGAAGTTGTGTGATGAATGAAGCTTCATCTCCAGCCGAGGTCGGGCTGCTTTCACCAACACTTGCTTTTTCTCTTCTGTAACTCTTAAGCAAGCCGGATTGATCGATAATCTGGATTTGAAACTTTAGATATTACAGGCGGAGGCGCAAGGTTTAAACTAAGTTTTCTTAAAAAGCATCGAATGCACGTGGAATAGAGGCTCTTTTGCAACTGCAAGGAAACCAATAAAATGTTCTCTGGTTGGTCACTTAAAAATTGCCAGATCTACAGCACGATTTGAGTACTATCACTGAGTAATTTATGCCTATGAAAGTATGAATGAGTATGCAAGCCACTTTAAGACATGGACTTTTAATCTTAGTCTTAATCTAAGTCTTAGTCTTAGTCTTAACCTTAGTTTTAACACTCTTTGTCTTAAATCCACAGGAGAATTATGGTGCGCACACTACGGGGTGTGAATAAGTTACCAGCCCTTCCAGGGTTAAGCTGCATTTTGAAAGGGTAAAAGCTAAAGGAATACTTAGGAATGAACTGTGGTGTAGTGTCATAGGCACATGATATTATTAACATTTAAAATCAGTGGATGCATTTCTCGTTGACATTCTGTACATGCCCGGAACTCTTGCGCAATGCAGATTTCTTCTTATTTCTAGCGAAATTCACCCTGACTTCACGGTCCTTTTGGGTGAAGTTAATTAACGAAATAGGTGGATCTATTTCTTTTCAGTTCTTTGTTTTAATTCTGGAATATCTTTCGTTTTATTCGTTGTATCTGGCCTCCCTTTCTTTAGTTTCTAGATTTCATTCCATCGGTCTTCTGATCAATAATCTTTTAATCTTTAGTCTTCAGGCTTACTTAAGCCTCATCATATGTGGCTCCTGTTTTTCTAAGTTGCTTTTCGATCCTTGCTGTTTCGAAGCCCAGTAAATTAAAAAAAAGTAACAATATTGTGAAAAATAATTCTGCCAATCACTGGGAAACAGACATTGTAGATATATTCAGCAATTTTCTTGTAAATATAGATGAAACCATTACTGACAGCGTTCAAAATGATCTAAACTGAAATGACCACCGGCAGTATCTCACTCACCTAAGTGTAAGGCCTTCTTTCTTTTTCACACCTGTATCTAACAGTGAGGTGATAAACTGT
>VOMN01041299.1:0-13261 GCA_014899125.1 Orchestia grillus
AATTCATTCTACTATGACGTAATGGTTAGATTGTGTGTCGGCTCCCTTATATTACTTGTGATTGAAGAGAACCCTCATTTACGAATATTATAATAACTAAATCCAATTATTCGAGTGAACTGAGAGGACTAACATGAAGGAAGCACGCTAAAATCCGAAAGTGTCTCCGAATTCAAAGCTAACTTTTCTATGAAACAGTCTAACTATGGAGCTACCTAACGCAGGGAACGTGAAAACATAATGGCACACATTGCGACCAATGTGTTAGCGCAACTTTTAAGGAATTTTACTTTGATTATTACGCCTGGTTCTACGGAAACTGTGGTTGAGGTTTGGTTAATTTGGAAATACGATTGCAGTGCTAACACTTAATGATGATTATAGTTATACGTTCAATAATATTTCTACATAAAATAATAAAGTAAACTTCCACTGTTGGTATTTCTGTATTTCTTATAATTATTCGAACTTTTAACGAAGAATCCCAAGTTACTCTATGTACCTACAGAAGTTAGAAATTCCATTTTATGTATGCAGAGTTTAACAGAAATATCAACTCAACTTTGTTCTTTGAAACCGAAGCTTGCTCGTGAGCATGTTGCTGCGCTGGAAATCGGATTCAAACTCCAGCCTATTATCTACTGAAACTTGGAAACTAAACCGGTGTTACATGGGTTTTACTTGGATCAATAAACTTAGATAGTTCTACATATTTTATCTTGCCCTAATTTTTTCACTGATGATCAATGATATTTTCAGGCTATAAATGCATTTGAATGAATAGTTGTGTGAAGTTAAAGCCCTTCTTGGCTTAATTCGGAGAATTTTATTTGCTATCTTCTCATGTTGCGTCGAAGGATAATCTTGGTATTTACCATGACTGGTCGGCGGCCCTCAGCCGGGGCGGTCGATCACAGCGTCTACATCTGCCTTCTAGGCACAGCTGGCGCCGCCACTCCTATTATCTGCTCCGAGGCTTATGCTCTTGCGTCGCGCTTGTTCGCTCGTTATGAATGTAGTTATGATTTAATGAACGCATCACTGTAACTCGTTATTATATATTTGCATTTTCAAACCTAGTGATTTGGATAACATTGGTGAGAAATGGAAGCCATAGCATAGGTTTATCGAAGAAAATTAGTCACATTTTTGATTTCCCTCTCGAGTAATTTTCAATGGAGTGGAGGGTCAAGTCTATGTATGATACGAGCACTTATTTCAAAGCAACTTGTGTCCTGGACGTTATACGTACTGCTTCCGCTCTCCAGTTCTTTGTTTTTCTCCATGCAGGTTTTTCTTTTTTTCTCTGTTTAAAATTCCAGTGGGGCTCTGTTATTGGATTAGGAAAACCTTCCCCCGCGTGAAGCTTGTTCCAATCAGCTCGCCAAACATGGAGATTTTGGCCTCCTTTTTATTCGTGATTGATTTTAACTTCTTTGTTGATGCTGAATTTGTCGCCACAGTTGTCCGTTGTCTGTTAGGAACGCACTACAATTGTCAGTGTTTGCGTCGTATTTTTCTATTTCTAATTTTTTGTTTGTTTATCTTGCTTGTTACTATCTTAGTTCTGCCCCTGCTTGTCAATGTAGTCCTCAAATTTTTGGGTGAACTGTGATTCTGAGAAACGACTGAAAATATTGTAGTAAAATTTGGTCTGGGGGAACAGCTCACCATTCTCCTTGGCGTATATGATAAATTTTATCAAAGTGAATTCTATGAATTGTACGTTCAAAATGATTGAAGTTTCTTTCACACCACATACTACACGCCTGCATTTTGTGTGATGGCACGAAGCAGTTGCAACTAACGGCATCAGTTTGAAGGCCGGATGAAATGTGTTATGATGAGCTTATCGCGTTCACGGACAGTTTACCTCACCCATAGCCTCGGCCGTAATTCACCATCGGTCGTTGTCGCGTCGCCGCGGTTCGTATCAGCCCTCGCGCCTGAGTGCTCTCGCTGCCAGCACATCGTCTCCTCTCGCATCTGCTCCGCACGACGCGGGGATTCGAGCCTTCCCACTCTTACGCTCCCGCGTTCTTTTTTTCTTGTGTTATTTTTTGTCGGACACTTTTTGTGTAATTCTTATGTTGCTTCTTTCTTCTCGCCGCTTGCCCTTTTTTTAACTGTCGTTATTTGCCCGCCTCGCTCTCCCTGCCTTCTTTTTTTCACCTCTTAGGTAGGCTCATTACCCTTGGTGTACGATGTTGAAAAATATTAGTAATTTTGAACGACCATAACTCTCTAACTATTGTAGGTAGAAGAAAATGATGAAAATCCATGGAAAAGAGAAGATTTTAAAATTTTGTATTCCTTAGTTTGCATAAAAATGTCAAGCCTAATATTCAATGCATTTATTAATGAATAATGTAAAGAGTGAAATGATCAATAACTACATGTTATGCTGTTATTATGCTATGTGTACATTAAGACTATAATTTCTCGGGAAACTTACTTGAAACTCGGGTAAGGATGAATGTTTCACCTAGAAAACTCGATTAACAAATCTTCAAAGAAAATACGGTTAAGTGGATAATTATGGGAAGTAGGAGGCCATGGAAAGTTGAAACGTTCTGATATTATTTGTTGTGCAACCGATTTCGAAGCCAACTCATTGATTCATTGGAGGTGTGGGCTGTGGCTTCATCTTGTAAATACCATTCATCTCGTTGCCATCATCTGCCACCATAGGTATTGCTAAGCGTTTGAAGATACGTTTCACTTGAAAATGACAAGGCTGTACCGTTCCCGATAGCTAAAAAAAATGGGATCCATAAATGTCGTGCCAATCAGTCCGCACCGTAGCATAATTCTTGGTGAATGCTGAACTTCTCAAGGACATCGGTGTCTTTTGCAGCCATTTCGTTACATTGTGTGTTCATCACACTCGATATAATTATGATAGTCGTCACTGATGAAAATGTGTTTAGCATTCAGTCGGTTCTCAGAACACTTTAATCGAACTATTGCGCAAATATTCAGTCTTAAGAACAAGATTTTTAAAAAAATTGCACCTTGTAGTGACAATAGAATGTTCTCTTTCAGGTGGTTTTTATTTCATTTATACTCGGCCAAAAAGTTTCTCATACCGTGAATTAATGTGAAAGGTACGAAAGCCATTAAGTTTAAGAGTTTATTGGATCACGTTTTACATTGCAACTTTCATTCTCTTAGGCATAAATTTTATAAGATTTTGCAAGCAATCTTAACGCATAGTTATCAAAGTACAAGCAAACGTTAAGAAAGATCTTCCAACAACGAAGAAAGCGGTATCGAGGCTCGCAGCTCTTTTAGTTGGTCCCTCAAATTTTGGATAGGGTTTTAAATCAGGAGAAGCCGATTTAAAAAAAGACACAGACTGCGTTATTCATGGTGGTGTCTAAATAAGAGCTGCAGAATTCTATGGAGGCCAATCCATGTAAGAAAATGATTCCTCGTAATCCCTGAACTAATCTTGCCCTAAATGAGACCGGTGGATGCGAGCGTTATCATCTTTAAAAATACAAGAAACATATGGAAAATAAAAATCCGTAAGCCGATGTACTTGGTCACCTATGATATTCAAATAATCCTGAGATTATTATGGTGCTGCACAAGATTGCCCAATCTAATCCTGACCATGTAAAGCACCCCCAGATCAATTACACTGTCCCCGGAAGCCTGTATTGTCGAAGGGATGCATGAAAAATCCAAAGATTCATGGGTTTCCCGTCTCGCTCTAACTCTGCCATCTTTCTGGAGCAAGATGAACTTCGATTCCGCTGACCATGAAACGTATTTCCATTGCTCTACTGTCCAGTTTTGTGTTTTTTAATTGGAGTCGTTTCTTCGATTAGCTTTACAGACCAATAGTTTCCCGGTGGCGGCGCAGCACCCAAAACCTATTCCCTTTAGTTCTCGGCGCTTGATGAGAGCAGAATTTTTCTTAGGACCTTCGTTGAACATGCTAGTCAACTGCTGAACACTTTCCCGCCGGTATACTTTCACCAATCGCTTCAGAGAAGAATGCCTGTGGCTAGTATTAAGAATTTTAGCTCTGCTACTGGTACTATTGAATGACTGCACATGTTTTTTTTTAAACTGAGCAATTGTTCTTTTCACAGCGCTAAGTCCTATGACCATCATTTGAGACACTTTTCTGGTAGATTTCCATGGCCGATGTAAGCCTGTAAAATGCCCTTTGTCAAAAACAGAGGTTTGTTTTGTAGGCTTTTTCCAGCGGGATTATTCCTGCTTGTTGTCACGAAGAGAGCAGGTGCAGTACTGGCCATCAGAGACACTAAGAGCATCTATTGTTACCTTATTCTTTTTCTTCAAATTTGTTATGAGGAAACCGTAAAAGAATATTTAAACTATATCTATATTTTACCAGAGTGCGACAAACTTTTTGACCGGGTAGTGAATTAACCCACAACGGTGTGTTGGGCCATTCCAAATCCGAAATCTTTTTTCATAATCCAGTGTTATTTATATGTATATTTTTCATTCCTTTCTTTTTTTATTATACCTCGACTCTTTCATTCATTTTTAAAACTTCAGTTGCTATGGTGAAAACAGGAGTATAGAATTTAATAATGATAATCATAACTTTAAAAAATTCTGTATTGTTTCTGCTGATTTACTTGCGAACTCCTCGTTGCTTTCGTTTTTTTCAGCCACATTTGTCACCCACAGCTCATTTTCCCCTTGTCATTTTGCCTGTCTTCCTTGTCGCGAAAGATGCTTGCACTTTTCCTCGACAGCAAATACCGGTTTGATGGTGGACAAGCGCCGGTCTCTACGAGCTGCGCTGTCAAGAGTAAATTCTAGCTTCAGAATGTAGACGGAGATACACACCGAAAGTTTGCGTTCGCTTGGCGAGAGCTTTCAGTACTACTGAGGCGTGTGTTTAATACAGCGTTCTCCGGGGCCTTAAGGATGTCCGAGAATCGGTTAAGAATATTTTTTATCGTGGTCTTTCCGTTCATGTGATGCTCGTACAAATGGAGCCAGTAATCATGTTATTTTTATATTTTACTCGTGTTCAATGCGTTAACTTTTTTTAATTTTACGTAATTCCTAGGTCGCCGTATCTATTTTATTCGAAATTTTTCACAGTCCAAGTGTGGACTATTTTTTTCTATTAGCACGTAAGGTTGCATGTCGTTATAATTTCTTGTTAGCTTGCTGCAAGGCAATGAAAATATTCCTTTGAGATTTGAAATTACTCGTTCTACTATTATTTTCGAAAATCTGTTGTAAATCTTCTTTTGCTTTTGTGCAAGTGCGGTAATTGTTACTGAATTCTATTTTAGTAGAATAATTAACTAAAAATAACCTGGAATTACAATTCCTTAATGTCTGAAGTGAAACTCTCCCTAAAATCTGTATTTGAAACAAGCAAAGAGATTGGACTGTTCTATTGTCAGTGCAAGTGTAATTAAAATTAAGGTAGTATGAGATCAGCACGAAGGTCAAAGATTCCGCATTCGACAAAGCAGTGGCAACAGAATGGAAACTATACTTAACGATCTAAAACCATCAGAACTGCTGTATTAACAGAGAAGGCGATTTTATACCACACCAATATTTCCCCCAAAAGCCTTAGGTTGAACATCTTCGACTACTTCCCGAGTTCTGAGCAAGTCGATGAAGTCTTGCATCTATATATGATAGTAGCAGGGCAAAGGACATACGTGTTGTAGCAAGACTCGTACTGCCTCTCCAACCATAAGGCATCGGGCTTGGCTGGCTGAGAACTTCGACTACAGTCCACATGATATTTCACCTCTGAACAACTACTGCGTTGAGATTTCTGTGTAAGAGGCGGGCTGAACTAAGAAACAAACAGATCCAGCTGCAACACGAAAGTCGAGTATGAGGGCTTGGATCAGGGCCGAAATTAGGATAGTGAAAAATTGTAATTGGTTATGATTGTTTTTCGGAGTCTATCATCGAACTGAAAACGTTTTAGCGAGTGAGATGCATAGAACTTGTCCTAATGACAAGTAGACTCAATTTTCCTCCTCAGGGGCATAGGATATGCAATAGGGTTTGGTTTGTCAGGTTTGTCTATCGTATGCTACGGGGATATCTTCCATGCTTACTTCACTTCTTTCAATTGTCACGTTTTCTTAGATTCTTCTCTTTTTGTACTTTGTTTCTCTTCATTCTAAACCTGCTATTTCTATGGGCAGGGTATCCTGTATGAGAACACACCTTGTGCTTAGATTCCCCTTTCTCTTTGGTCGTAACTAAAGGGTCTCTTTTCTATCGGTGCGACATAGTGTGAGTCACTGAAATGCTGCAATCTATACCATTGTTACTAGCGTTAGTGGAGTCTTTGAAATATAGTTTCCACCATCAAATTTGAATACTCTTCAAAAGATGAGAGTTCGCTGGCGGGTATTCACCCGCAGCTCTTTCTGAGGGCTGAGGGAAATGTGCAAGATGCTTGAGCTCTTCTTACGGAGGCTTGCTGGCCGTGCCTGTCCTCGTAAGTGTCCTCCGAGATATTGATACTCATCAGCGGTTCCTCTACCTACTGGCGTGCGATACAGTTGAGCAGTAAAAGTCTTGTGGGTTTAATTATTATTAGATCTTATCTTTACTTTTTCCACCTCTCTCGTGAGGGAGGCTGGTGTATCGTGTGATCAGACCTCCTGCACTAGTGCGTTCGTTCATCATTTTTTTCCCCTTATTTTACTGTTTTTCATTACTCTAAGATACGCCTTTTGATTCACCCGCTGAAGCTGGCTGTATCGATTACGACGCTGAAGGTTTGCGTCTTTGGGGTGCTGCACCTTCTCAACCTGTATTGAGTTTGATTAAACTAACAATAAACATGGCTGTAACAACAATGATAATGGTAGTAATATGTAATATTGTGTTGGTTATGATCGTAATGTCAATAGTGAGGGATATTTTAAGGGAAATATCATAGCCTGGATGACGATGACTATAGTAAAACTGATATTGGTAGTAATAATAGTTATAAGAATCATGTGCTTAATATTGGCACTGTAAGCAATGTTAGTGGTAGCGTCAGTACTGATTATATTTTTATAAAGAATATTAGTTATCATTTTAGCAAAATAATCATGAAAGTCGTGGAAAGATGTACGTAGAGGTAGCACGCGACCAACCTACAGAGCGTGTAGTAAATATAGAGAAATATTTTCCACTTGAGATGGTGGAGACAACCTGCATGATCATTGCGTTCTACTTCTGGTTTGTCGCATGTAATGATTGTTTATTGTAACAATTGTAATAAATGAATCGTGCAATTATATCTCATCATAATTTATTGAATTATCTGACATTTTCCTATGATATGAAGGCCCTACCTAATGTACACGTTCGTTGAATAAGTATTCATTAATAATACAACTAGGTGGGGTACGGTGGGGTAGAACTTCGGCGATATTTTGCGACTGGACACAACGCTCCCTCGCCTGAGGTGTGCCCCAGCTTCAAGGCGCAATTGACCAGATGCGCTGACAACGTCTCGTCTGTCTTCGTCAGTGTATTTTATAAATCGTGTTCCTCGATGGAATTATTATTACTCGCCGCAGAGCCTTCAGTATTTTACGTCGAAGTGTGCTGGGTAAACAGATTTCGTACTAAGTTTTTTATCAAACTATTTTTCTCTCGTGAGTGGTGGCTACAGCAGGTACACACAGTACGGCGTTCTTGCATTGACCGCTGCGGCTCTGTCGTTCCTCCACGCCTACATACGAATATTGCTTGACTTTGTGATATCTGCATGGCGCTTCGACTGTCTCTTCACCACTTTAGATGAGACATAGACGCCTGCGGTATTGTGTGAACATGCTGACATTTTTTAATTATCATTGATGATCGCCGCGTTCGAACGAAAACAGGTTAATTTGAGAAAGTTATTTTTTGTTCAGGTACGAATGTGTGAATCGAACATGTTTCAGTATTTTGGCATGTATAATGAATGGTAAAAATTTTCATTATTATAGTTCACTGAATCTACCCGCTTCTATCTGATTTGAAATCCGGCATTTACTTAATTACGTTAGGCATATTCTTCTGTAGATATGGTGATCGATTCCTACATTCGTAATGCATAATGAAATGGATAATAAATTGTAACATTGAACTAGCATTACCTCGGAGAACTGAGCATAAAATCAGATTTTGACAGAACTGGGATTTTTTTCCTCTGTAAGATGAGCATAAAATCAAGTAGCCACTTGATTTTGCTTCATAAGCACGCCGTATAAATAGTAATTGAGTTGGAAGTATGCATGCTTTTTCTTGTTGATGCTCGAAGATAACCGGTTTGGAGAAGTAACCTTATGAGTATTTTGTTTCGCGTTGTTCATTCAGTATTCATTCAGTACTCTGATATTATGAATTTATGTCGGTCCATTTCAAACCCAAGTGGGCACTGTTAGGTTACCTCAGTTATAAATAGGTCTTCGGTAGTTTTATCTTTCGTGCCCTTTTTCCTTCTTTCAATTTTCATACATTCTTCGCCATCTTTTCTTCCTCTTCCTTCTTAGCTTGCTGTTTCTATGCGTTGGAAATCCGGTGTGGGAACACAGCGCTGTGCATAAATTCCACGTTTTCTACAGTCCACACTAAATGGTCCCGTCTTCTCTTCGCTCTCTGTGGATCACATCGCTTGTGGATAGGGAGCTTTCAACTAACTTAATATTCAATCAATGTGGGGTCATTTCTAATTGAATTTGTATGTCAGTATTTGATATAGCAAAGCAGCGTAACAATGTTTCCACATTAATACACTGCGTAAACAACATGATGTTACTGGCCAACTCTCGCATGCATATAGAGCAGATGTTGCCAAGCTCAAGTCCGTGTGATACTCTGCATGATTGGTGATGTAAGCTGCTCACTTTGTAGTCACTTGGCGCTCTTGACCTCGTGTATCAAGCCAATTGATCCATTCACATTGCTCATCTTGGCTTCCTTTTTCTACGGGCGTCATCTCCGTGTAAAGGTATTGCTCCGCTTTGTTTTTTATTTGGAATTTCCGCTAAAATTGATCTTATCGTCCACTTCATTACGGCGCGTGCATTGCCCCTAGCGTTTCATTCCGTCTCATCTCCTCACTCATACAATATTTCATGCCTTCCATACATATATGCTTCATTTTATATTTTCTTCACCTTGTCCAGTTCGATATTTTGGTTAATTGTCCAACGCGCATACTGTATCATGTTCTTCTGTTACGAAGACATTTATCTTCGTGGTATAGCCAAGCTCGCCGAACAGGAGCTTATTTGTTATTTGAAAGAGTGACTCTTGGGTTGTTAGCTGCCGTGTTAGCGCCGAATCAGACTGTCACGCATGCCAAATAGCGAGTTAGTTATGCTCCTCTTATGAAATATGTAAAGGTTTTGCTTTGAAGTTGAATTCGTTCTTTCTCAAGTATATAATTTAATTCATAATGTAAAATTTGGCTTCTAATCAAATTCACTCTTTTTGATATAACAAACGTTCCATTCATCTAATCTTACTTCAGTTTCATGTGAATTGAACGAACGTATTTACGCTTCATCCTTCAGAAATTTACCTTTGAGCACTCATTCATTAATGTAAATGTTCTTCATAATTACGGAATTATTTCTTATCTGAAGATATTTCCTGAAGCATGGGCTTTGAATGTTTCCCGGGACTTTACTTTAAGTGCTTCATTGTTCACTTTTTAAACTTTCGGGGCTTGTTTCTCTGCGCGATACTTGATTGAAACAAATTGAAGGAAAGAATATTTACCCGATTGGCTTTTATTCGTCACAGCTATTCATACTGTTGCCATACAATTTCTATTCTTTTCTTTTTATCTGAGAGCCAATTGCTTCGCTCACTGAGCTCATCGCGTGTTCATGAATAAGTGAAAATGTCACCCACTGCAAAACCAGACAAGCGGAGCCCAATGATTCCAAACACGAATGGTTCTTTGTATTTTACTTCTTCTGAGCTGCATTTCGTGTGCGCTTACATTCTTCAACTCCTACTTAGAAGACAAACTTCTGAACTAAATGGCATAGACTTGTATCCTTCCATCCAACCATTGCATACGCCCGTTATCTATCGCACAGCATTTGTCTGACCGCACCCTAGAACGTATTAGATTTATGAATTTACTACATATTTTCTATTTTAGTTTAAAGTATAGGAGGGACAAAACTATGTATAGGAAACAGTCGTGTGCAAGTGGAGCAAGCGTCCGAACCTCAATAACACGCGAGCATTAAGGTTTTGTGAAATCTCTGTGTAGGAGGTTTGGGGTATCAGGAGACAGGAAGGTAATGGGAGAGAGGTAGGAGGAGGGGGACACCTATGAATTTTACAGTTGCTGCTCGCGGTTCGTGCGAAGTTGGCCTGCGATGCGGGAAGTTTTCGGTGTCCAGGGCTCTAACCTCCTCTCGTTAAGGCGGGCCTTAAAGGGGAGGTGCGGAGGCTGCGTGGAGCGCTGGACCACCTGTGGCTCCAGCTGGTTCCTGTGTGTGTGTGGCTTGAGCTCCGTCGCTCAGCTGCTGGACTGCATGTTCATCACCTGCCCTTCGCAGCTAGTGTCTGTCTTCTTAGCCCAAGGAGACGTTCTTGAATTTACCAGAACCGGTGTCAACTTGTTGAGATAATTCTTAGCTTTATTTACGATGAAAATAGTGACCTTGGTTGAATATTGCTTCTCATTTAAGAAATTTGGTTAATCCATGTGTTATTTCATAAAGCAAATTGGGTTTGTCAGACCCAAGGAATGCTTAGACGGATTGTAAAAGAACGAATGCCTCTTAGTTCCAGCTTATCTGTCAGCGTATTTTAAACTTTTTCGAGCAGTAAAGTATATGAACATACCGCCATTTTTTAGTTATCTTTCGAAGATCAAATCTAGATCAAATATATACTTCATCATGTTATGAGACTATGAGTCACAATTTCGCCAAGGAGAAAAATTTGATGGAAAGTAAATTGTTTTTTATCGTGACTTCTTCATTTAGCGTTGTAAGACAAATGTAGACTATGAGAACAGTCACATTTTTAACTGGATAGCATTAATTGTTAATGAAAGGATTATGACGATCAGCAGATGCACGTCGGCCTGACGGAACTGTCACGGTTGTGTTTTATGCTTTGAAATTGACCTCCGCTCGTGTTGTGGAGGAGCAGCTCCTGCCTGTTATTCATTGTATTTATTGTATCATGATGAACAAACCATAACCGTCTAAGGAATGAAAGCCTTTTGCTCTCATATCTGCTTTATTATTTTTGAGTTAAATGTTCAGTGGAATGCCGTGAAGTGAGTGAATATCTTCGTAGTATTTCAGCATGTACGCATAGATATGGTAATTCCACGTCTGATAGGATCGTTTGTTTGCCTCTTTCGAATGTATAGAATTTATCCTGGATTTTAAGTTAATTTTTCAGTTTTGTTTCGTCGAGTTCCGTGGCTGGGTCCATAATGTTCTTATTTTATTTGAAAATTTCGCTGCAAGTTCTCGAGTCTTACACTAATTTTATAATTATATGATTTTTGTTTGTCTCCACCGTGTGGTCAAATGTTCAATCATGACTTCAGAAAGTTTGAGATAATTCATTTAAATTTGTGTTATTAATCAATTTTATATTTCGATTCAAGTAAAACTTACCCAAAGTTTTTTATGTAAAATTTCCATACTTCCAAGTTTTTATCTTCGCACACCAAGTAATAACTTATATATTCTTATATCAGCCGGAGTAAATTTTATGATTTTTACAGGTCCGCCAGATGGAAGACAGACTTGCCTGGAGTTCTCCTGGGGGCGCGCTGCCCTCTGCGTCTGGGGAGGACGGAGGAGGTGGAGCTGGAGCTGGCGTGAGGGGAGAGGCAGGAGGAGGCACGTCGGATGTGGTCATCACTTCGCTAACCACGCAGGTGGAGGAACAGGTCTGCCGCTCTTATGTGGGAAAACTATATGTTGCGTGTTATACACAGCAGTGTATTTTGCGTTAGTTGAAAGTGTTCGTTATTGATGACAGATCTGGTTGGCTCGAGGTTCTCAAACTTGTGTCAGACTATCTGAAAGATTGGCAAAATCGTCGTCGACGGCTGGATTTCTCGTATCGTTTTAAACCTCTAATTGAGAAAAAAAGTATTCAAGTTACCATGAAGTATAGTGGGAGGGAAAAGCACAGCTTGAGAAATAACTGAAGGGATCTTCATAAATATTAAATTGGCACGGTTGTCGCCCACACTTCTCAAAAATTACATTTTCTGCAGTCGTCTTGCATTCATCTATAAATAGTTTAGAAAACTGTATAGAAGTGCTCATATTTTGTGTTATGAGTTATTTTAATGGCAAGTAAGGGTCAAGCCTCATGGCGAGTTGTAAGGGTGTAGAAACTTGTGTTTCTAGAAAATCGACTGCGAGCCTCTGTTAATAGGATTCGCATTCCTTATCAGGTAATAGCTCTTCATTTAGAGTCTGACCTATTGCTCAAATTTGTGTGTAAAGAACTACCTGAATGGTCCCGAATAGAATCAGCAAGTTATGTATACCATGTATTCATGGTTCCCTTATACAATGCTAGAGTCATCTTGACATTGAGTGCTATTTCAGAGACAGCTGCGCCTGCAGGACGCCCGCAAGGTCGAGGCGAAAGCTGCCAAGATCAAAGAGTGGGTCACAAACAAGCTCAGGGAGGTACGTATTGTAATTCTATTCAACTTTGAACCATAAAGCGAAATAGTTTCACAGCCTGATAACCATCGCTTGTTTTGTGTATTGTAAAATTATAATTTTATAAGGATTCTAATCAATCATGACCCTTCAGAGGCATAGGTTGATTAGTTTGGTTTGTCTATTGTATGCCATGGAGACTGGTGACTCTAGATAGATAAGTCTTCTGAACTTCCATCTTTTGTTCCCAATGTACTTCTCTCAATTTTCACACCTTCTTAGCAATCTTTTTTTGCCTTTTCTTCTTCTTTCTTACCGTGTATCTATGTGCAGGGGATTTTCTGTGGTAATCTGTTAAAAGTTACTCGATCACTACTGCGTGTGAAGTCTCACCTCCCGCATTCAATGTGAAGTTTTGCCTTCTGAAACTTGGATACTATTCGGAAAAAAGTTATGAAAACCCGAAAATATACTTGGGGCTGTCCTAACATGTGCCAATTTCTGCCCTCGTAAATACATTATCAAAATTTGACGCTGTTAGGGTTGGTTGAACGGGGAAATAAACTCCGATGCTTAGATTGCATGTCCCACCCGATGCTGCCTCGGCCTTGTCGTGGCGGGTGGGC
>VOMN01041306.1:0-16664 GCA_014899125.1 Orchestia grillus
TCTCTTAATGCAACAAAATGAGTGTTCCCCAGTGTAATTAATTTGTCTGACAGAACACTCGTCTAACAGTGGGTGGCTATTTCGTTCACAAATATACCGTACATGAACCTGCACTGCAATTCCTACTCCATTGAGGCGGTCATCACGGCGACGCACGCGAGAGGTTAAATTCAAGTGGCACCGCTCGAACTCGAAATCTAAGAACCTTGCGTGGCACAATACGCTGCACCGAGCGGAAGAGGACACTGCGAGAACCTTTATAGACAACAATGTCGAGTGAGAAGAATTAAGCGACAGATACTCGTGCAAGTCTATTCCATAGTTTATCAATCTCCCACACTGAAGGCGAGGGAGAGCAGAGCAAGCCAGTCTGAACAAGAAAATTCTTGCCTGGCCTCTGAAACATAGATTGCTCATTTAGCTTTGAATAGAAACTGTTCGGTCCAGGAAACTCTTAACTCGCATTATATTCTGACGAGGACAGACATCACCATACCGAGAGAATCTTTACACGCCCTTCGAAGATCGCTTAGTACCACGTATATAAATACACAAAGGAAGTCCTATTCAAGGAATCCTTGCGAGATATCCGAGACAGAGTTGCTGTAAAAAATTTGTAATAAAAAATAAGATGCATTAAATATTAGTCAGGCGATTATAAATACAGCTGCACGATATCGCAGGGGATTATGCAACAGAGAAAACTGAACGATTGCACGGCACCACTCAGAGCTAACGAAAATTCCAAGAGATGGCAACAAGCCTTCGTGTACGAATTGCCTTCGATATTAACCCAGAGGATTATGCACGGTGGGGCGTAAATCTTAAAATATTTTAAAAATTATTACGTACGAATACACCGTCTTGCCATTTGCTTTCCTACATCAACAGACTCTATAATTATTACTTAGTCCCAGTTAATATAACATTTATGCTTTTCAATACATAAATATACAGTTGACCTCGAAATATTCAACTATAATTGAAATGCTTCATGCTGGAACACCTAACTAGGATACTGCACAGTGCTTCAAAATATTCAGTTCAACGGTTGGGAAGACTGGAAAAGGTTTTACCAAAAATTAACTTCACCTTTTGGCAAGACGGGGCGATAGTATATATATTGTAAATGTCACACTACCCTGATGCAGAAATCATCTCCGAAGGTTATGTTAAAATTAATTGTGGCCACATTGTTCTCCAGATCTTAATGCAATAGGCTTTTCTGCGTACCCAATGCTTGAAGTGAAAGCTTGTTAAGGAGCTAAGCACTTTGTCTCAGATTTCAAGGCCTCTACTCCACGTATGTGAAGAAATACTACAGGGTATGTTTTGTGCCCCAGCAAAGGATTCACGCCTCAGACTAGAGGCTATATTTCAAAAGAATCCCTGTCAGTTCCAATAAATCTCATGTACAGTACGCATATTTTCCACGAAATAAAATGTTTCATTGTTAAGCTATTCGTTTCTTTATTTATTTCGTTAATTAAAGCGCGACCTCCAGCGTTGCCAGCCAGCAGGAGAATTGGATTGCTACTCGCGAGTTCCCCACGCATGTTTTTAATTAAATGTAATTAATGTGATCTGAACCGACAGCAGTGGGACATACAGGACTTGGATGACACGTTTTTAAGCAAAGAATTTATTCAAACAATACAAAACAATACAGAACAATATACAAAACAATACAACACAATACAGAACAATATACAAAACAATACAACACAATACAATACAACACAATCATCTGTCTCTACATTACATAAATACACTATCAATTAACATTCTAACTTCATCAACAATTCTGCATGTATAGGACTGTATTTCAAATTGTAATGCTACCTTAAAAATTCAAGGAAATACAAAATATTCTTAGCTCACTTCATGATAACTGGCTTCAATACTACATAGTCAGGATTCATGTTTCTGTAGGGAACTACTGAGAAAAATTTGGGCGAAAAAATTCCGCAAACTTAGTACATAATCCTACTTCCGAGAAATGTAATAAAAATAAGAATGATATTAAAAATTAAATTGATCATTCTGTTGCCAAAACGGAAGGTCACCGAAGACATATGACTATCAATATTGTATGCCATCGTTTCAAGGAATTTGACCTATGCATTTTATGAATCACAAATTCTAAAGACACTAAACGTACTCAAAACCTTTTCATCCTCCTAACTTGCTCGTCTTCTACCCGCTATTTTACGTGAGCTTCCAAATCTTCAACTAAACTTTGGAAAAAAACTTCATGAAAACGTCCATCTCACAACCAAAGAGTCATTTCAAAATTTTTCTACCTCCTCATTTCATGCTATCCTAAAAAAATAAAAATGTCTCTTCAATTCAACTTACTGGTGCCCCTCACACTTCTTCAACGCTTCCTCAGTAGGGATTAATTTCCTGGATTTCCTCTGAGCAAACCTCGCAAGGAGCCGTTGAAAACCAGCTGGTCCAGACGGTAGACACACTTGGCCAAAACAAATATGAAGTTCATCGGAAATTCTCGCAGTAGAGTATCTCTTTCTTTGGCGAGACTCTCCAAGGTGTTAGCCGAGATCTTGAATATCTCCCCGTGCACGCTGCAATGTAACAGGTCAGTGAAATGTTTTAAGATTTCCTGCGCTTCACAACATAACCAAATCGACGAATCGGTGATACAGTTCACAATCCTGAATGTAATCGACGGCGATTATATATCTAAAAACAATCACGAAACTTTTGTGTTAAAAATGTATAGAAATCTATATATACGCTTGCAACAATCTCTGTCACGCTCTTTGAAGAGGTAGGGAGAAAATAAAATGACTGATGTATAGAGATGCATCTGAATATTTACACAAGAACGTTGAAATGTATTAGAATTTCAACGTGTCAGAAGAAAGAGGTCTAGTAGCGCAATCCCTGTATGTTGAATTCTATATTTATCGACGTTAAGTCCCGCTTGAACTTACCGACTTAACGAGATATGTGGAGTAACGGGAACGCTTTCGTTGTACGTTAAAGCCAACCAAGTTAATCACTTTTGCCTGCTCAGGGACACTATATTCGCATTGATGATAGAGCTCGCTTAATATTTTGAATACGACCATTTCGTCAATCACTTCACATTGGTGGAAAAAATGCAGACCCACCGAGAGCAGTATTGCTCTTGGCCGAAACTCAGGTTGGATGCAAAAGAAGCAAGTTCGTCAAAAGAATTAGTGTAGTAAATTAACATGTATACAATTTTAATAACTCATATCTACGCCAAAATAAATGCCTTTGGGGGGGAAACCAAATGCACGAAAACTTTGTTAAAAAAGAATTTAGGAATTAATCATTTAGCCCAGGATCTAAATTCTCTTACACAGGAAGATATGGAATTATAAAAATGAGATATCTTGAATTTTAAATGAATTTTAGAAGAATAGAGTTTAAAATATTTGGAATTTGCACCGGTCGCACAAATGGTCACGATCTTGTTAGCTCACAAGCTGACGCTTAGCATGTGTTGGTACTGTCACTGAAATCAACCATATATCAGTATTCGATCGTGCCTATATTTCGCACCAAATCGTTTCTCAGCGACATTTTTTGTTCAAATTCCTAACGTTCGATTAAATTGACAATTTTATGGGAAATACTGCTCATGTTTTCGTATACTTTGTTCTCGTTAGAAATTTATGAATTACGGCTCACAAATGAAGAGGCTTCACAGTAAACAACGTAGAAATTTTTACCGCGATTTGTTGTGGCAATAGAACTTTCGAATTCACTACGCTGCAACCCTAGTCCTTTTATTGCTGCAGCCGAGCACCCAGCTCTTTTAGAGGGCAAACTACATGTAAGCGAATTATTTCTAATTCCAGCTCAAACCATACCATTGATAGAATTTGTTGTAACATTAGCATACAGTAAATAGAATTCAAATATATTAAAACTTGTTTATGCTGCGCTGTTTTAAAACTAGTTATTTGTAGTGTAACTAAGGTTCAATAAATAAATATGTTGCGTCTAAAGCTCATGATCATGAACATCAAAGCATTCCTAGTACTGCAGTAGTTCACTTTAGTAGCCTGGATCATGCCTAGTTTTATAACCTAGAGCTCTAAAATCTTTCTAAAAGTATTTGTAAAATTCTCACACGTGGGAAAACTTAAGAATGGAATGAAATGTTATCCGCTAGCTACTAGCTATTGTAAATCTATTCCCATTCCTAGCAACCCCTCTCCCCCCCCCCTCCTCCTCTCCCTCTTCACTCCCCTTCATCCAGCTGTTTGCACTTATGTAGAAAAGTACGACTTACCTGTCCATTTAAAAGATTTCAGTATTCTGTCATTTGCCCCTTATTCCATTTCAGACTACTGGAGTCTCTCAATTTCAAAACAGAAACCGGTTTTCAATGACACAGTGTCAGCTTGCCCCTTTGCAAGTATCTACAATCAAGTTAGTTATTTTTCGCTCAAAGCTATTTCTTGAATAATGTCAGTCATTTTTGTCTTCATCTCTCTCTCTCTACAGTGTGTTAAAGGGGCCCATGCGGTCGAAACTTGCAATTTTTAGACATTTAATCAATGTAATTTTTTCCTACTTTTTGTAAATAACGCACCCGCCTGTGGTTTCCCAAACTTATATTTAGATTCCGTAGACTTCTTTGACAGGCTTTAATGACTACATGCGATAGCTATGGACACCTACTTCTCCCTCTCATTGTACAGAGAAATTGAGGAATCCCATAAATTTCATGCTTCAGAAGCAGACTAGCCCCGATGCAAGTGACAACATCCTGAAGTACAGCAACAGTCCCAAAAACACATCAAAACTAAACTCCTAAGCTTTAGACCTCGAGATAATCATCGAAATATTCATTTCATTTCCCCCAATAACTACTCACTCGATGAAGCCCAAGTCGTTTTTCTTCATCTCTCTGAAGGCCGTCAAATCTGTGACAGCGTCGTCCAAAATGGCAAGAATTAAGCACCTAATTTCGGAGAGGACTAGTCCGGGAAGCTGGTTTTGTTCACGGCAAGTGAAGGCTCCCGTTATTTCGTGGAATGCACGCAGCATTGAAAATTGTTCAAAACGCATACACTGTGCTTCTTCCTCTTTCAGGTGCGCAGGTAAATGTTCATACGGGTCGTAAGATATTTGCAGCCCGTGAGAAGAACTTTCGGGTTCCATCGCTGATGGTTTCTTTTCGATTATTTCTTCTGAATAAATGGGTTCCTCGGTCTTTCGAGGGTAAGAAACGTCTCCTCTGAGCAGTGGGTGGGAGTGTATTTCTTCAAAAGATGCACACCAATCGTTCGCTATCGACTCTCTTTCGATGACATTTTTCATGCATAGAACAAATACTTTCGCTAAAGAATTGCTGACATCCAACATAACTTTACTTTTAAAATACATGTCTAACATACAGATGAAATTAAAGAAAGAATCCGCGAGTAAATAGTAGTAAAAAGTTTGAGTACTTCCAAATATGGCTACAGTCTGGTGTAGTAAATCCCGCAAGATTCGTTCAATATGGATTTCTACTTCTTGCACACTTTTTTCGCGTGAAAAACGTATATCCTTTTTCGTCCGCTCTACCCACTGAAGAAAGCTGTCGAAGTCGTGCACCCTTCCCACAATTTCTGCGAATTTTTCATCGTCGCCCTGGAACGACCCTTTCGATGCTTGTCCCGTTTTGCTCTCGGACATATCGCTGTCTGTGTCAAAGTCTTCGTCCGCAACCATTTCACCCTCGGTTACCTCTCGAGGCTCTTGCAAAAATGACCCGAAGCACTGCAGGATATCCTTAACTTTATCTACAATTTCCTGTGGCGTTTCCGGGGTAATCTCCTCAGTGGACAGCGCCCCGATCACACCGAAGGCTATGGAGAAAATTGTCCCTGCTATTTTACCAGTCGACCGATGCAGCTTTGACCCTTTGTGTTTCATTTCTCCGCACAAGTGGAGAAACACTGCCACTACCGTGTCTCTGGCTGCCAAGGAGTGAGTCTCATCAACGGCATCAGCGCACAAGTTATCGGCGGTTTCGATTAACGTCTGTCGCAGATCCTCAAATCCATCTGTCTGTAAAGAGATGTAAATTGAAGCTCCACACACGAGTGCTGCTGCGTTTCTTTCAGCATCCATTTCGAGCTCCTCAACTGGAATGGCTCCCAATTTGGGGTTGTTGGGAAGCGCCTTCATTGTCGCTAACGCATGCTTCAAGCCCTTGGTATAGAAGGAAGAAAATCTATTCATTTCGTGGTGTGTGAATGGTAAAACTTTTTCTTTGATGAAAACGAATGGACCTGTAAAAAGAAGTTTAAAATTTTCAAAATCTGAAAATTCAACAAATTTATTACTGTCTTTTTTAAAAAGCATTTCTAATTCGTTCAGACCTCATTATGCAATCAACGACCTCCACAGTTGCCCCGGAATGTACTTCATCAAATTCAATAACTGTATAAAACTACGATCTTTCGCTGACACGAAGTATGAGCCAGTTTTGAAAATAAATCGGGATATCTAATGCAAACCGTCATTGTTTCGAGCTGATTTGCATATCAGGGACCAAGCACTAAACAAAGCATAAATTAAGATCTCAAACTTTTTCTTCACGAATTAAACCATCAAAATCATTGAACCTAAGAAGCCATGGTCCCCGAGCTTCTGCATTCACTCGTAAGATCAACACATTCACGGTCAGTCCAAATTTCTTACTTGGCTGGGAAGACCAAAGTGTTTGAAATTGTTTTTTCGCATAGCTTGCTTTTATAATGGGAAAATTCAGTTCCGTCGTATCATTTCCCATTACTTCTAGGACGAAGAGCTGTACAGAAAGCACTACACTTACCAGCCATGTTTAATTAATAAACGAGCTGCGTATGCGAGTGCCACGCCTCAGACGGGAAGGAGTGCGTGGGCTATGCGGTACGATTGCAAATATAGCTGTCGCTCATACTTGATTCATTGAGAGCTAAAGTGTAAATCATGACAGATCAAGGAATTGATACCAGCAGCAACAGGTAGCACCGTGGCATCAGGACTCACAGTCTGAAGGTCCGTTGTCGGCTTCGGCGATGGATTCGTCCCAGAGGAATGGCAGCAGGTCGACCACCAGCCGCAGCAGGTGTACCACCCTGCATGCGTCTTTGTCAGTACCGCACTTCCCTGAAAGATGTAACTTCCAATGATGCATCTTTGCAGGTTTACCTTTACGCTGTAAAGGTAAAGCTGTATACCTTTATGTTTCATTACGCTGATCACGGGTGTTTACTCCTATAGCATAGCTCCAGTTTTCAGTTATACGATTTCCTCATTTAAGTACTAGAATTCGTCATCAATGTAATACTTGGCGAACAATATCAGAGGTGGACATCGACGCGCTTTGAGAGGCACACGAGAAGTACGTGAAATGTAGGGCGTGAAGCAGTTTCAAGTTCCCGGGTGTAACAGAAAAAAAACTGTACAAAGCCACAAAAAAAATAAAATATAGTGCCGATAAATATAGTACTGATATACGTCTATCGTACACATATACAAGGCATTTCACCCAGCGGACTCTATCCAGTTTTAAGTAATAGTTTGTGCAGTAACTGTTCTGCTTCCGAGACCTCTTACTAAACCTCCTGTAGAAAAATATTTTTAATGTTAGTTTAAAGCTCCCTTGGACATGAAATGTGTCCTAAAAAGAGCCGAGACAAGGGATTTTTCGGTATGGACCACAAATGAACGGGAAATGCGCGCCAGGTGTGTTTCCCCGCAGGATTTTCTGGACATAGAAACAGCAGGAATGAGGTGGAAGAAAACCCCCCAGTAAAGAGAAAGAAAACGGCGTGAAAATTGAAAAAAGCAACACAGTCACGAAAAATAAGGATCACGAAGGCCTATCTAAAACTAAGGAAACCAAACCGTGTCCCTCTGGGGACGGCAGCTGACATAGCGTACGGAAGCCAAACCTGACTAACCAAACCCTCTTCCCTCAGAAAGCATAGGATAAGCAGCAAGGTTACTTTAGTTATGTTTGTCTATCCTATGCTATAAGGATCATCATCCCCAGAGGGGTATTGTTAGGTTACCTCAGCTTTAGCTAGGCCTTCGAGACTGTCTTTCGCGCCTACTTTGCTTCTTTAAATTTTTATGCCTTCTCCACTGATGATTCTTCATATTTTCTTCCTGCTTAACTTGCTTCTACGCACAGGGAATCTTGTGTGGGAACACCTTGTGCACAGATCCTCCGTTTTACAGTCAAGGCTTGATGGTCCCTTCTCCGTCAATGCGGTGCCAATCTGTACCACCGCTACATCCGACCCCGGGGACTCTGAGAGCTGGATGGATCTTTCGAACCAAACGCGGACGTGCTCTTCCGCTATCCCCTGCTAGACTTCATAGAAGCAAACAACAACCAAACCCTATTGCTTATCTTTCGCTCCCCCTGAGGGGCCGATTGAATATTTGTGAGCTCGTAGAAGAATACGGCGACAGGAGCGGGTGAAGTGACACATTCTAGGGTTTTTGTCCGAGACCATTAAAATAAAAGTTCAACTCCGAATCAGTGAGTCGTTAGTAAATCTTCTCTCTAAATCTGAAAAACAATTAATGGGTGCGAATATTGAGAGCACAGGAGCAACGAAAGCTGCTGACAAGCGTATCATTTATTAACCATAATTATTGTACTCAAATAAAGGAAAATGAATGTTTTGACCATAAAGACCATTTTCAACATCGGAAAAAAATGGTTATAATTGCAATACTATAAAAATGTCTTCTAAAAAAGTACAACTCAAGTCATCAGTAATGAGGAAGCAGACTGTCGTTTAAAATAGGTTTGTTTGGTAAAATACGCACAGATTCTAAAATACGTTAATCGGAAATGCTAAAAGAGGAAGAAATAATACTAGAATTTTCCAGGCTGAGAGGCAGATAGCGCTTTGCTTGAGAACGAAAGCTTCCAGCCGGTTCGGTCGCACGAACACGGAGAGCTTAAAGTGGTCGAGCCCACGTTTCCATACGCACATCGTACGCCACAATGTTCATATCACTGACCAATGCAGGGAGTCGACACGGCTCTGTGACACCGCTGGTATTATACTTCATATGCACTGACCGCTCAAGTAACTCGCTCGAGCAAGCTGGAGCGCCGCGCAGTGTCGGTGCAGCAAGTGCAGGGCCACGGCGGGCCTGCCTTGGCACAGCGCAGCCACGTAGCGATAGTAGCGGGCTATCCGCAATGACTGATTGCAAGCATCGAAGTCCAACGACGAAAGTTCTCTGTGGACAGGATGTGAATTCAAGCTTAGTAATGTTTGGTAATATTTGAAGAGAAACATAGAAATATTCAAGGGGAATATCTTGTTCAATTAATTTTAGTGAAATTAATTCTTTTGCAAACTTCGAGTCATTCACTTCCTTGATATTTATTGGTAACCATACAGAACGGAGCTCGTTTTTAAAACAATTGAAACTGCCTTCGGTAGCAACGAAACAATTGCCAAGACGAGTTAACACAGAAGACTCGACTCGCAGAGCTACCCGTTATCTCTGCAATTCCAGGTAATACAAAAACTTTTACTATTTGATGCTTTTTATTTGATAAATTCGTTTCAAGGAACGAGCATGATCCCACTCACCAATCAGCAGTTTCCACGCACAGAATTACTAGGCAATAAAAATGGCCTAAAAGAGACTTGTGAGGAACACCCTGACCCTTCTGGTGTTGACCCTCTTAGAGTCTAGTCACATCAGTTCATCTGTTACCACCTTGAGTTCGATAGTAACTTAGCTGTAATTTATTCTTTAAGAAGGATAAATAAATTAGTTTATATCAAAGTACAATATAGATCAACATTGAACCAGTAAACCAGAATTGTCGAGTCAAAAATTGCATAAAATGAGCTTAGAGAGATTAAACGATTTCGCTTCAGAAAACGAAGTTGCGTAACCTCTTTCGGTATAAATCAACCTGTCTTTACAATTTTTATACATATGATGCAAATAAAAGCGTCATCTGAAAATGCCACGTCTGCATCAAAAAGAATGCCGGGGAAAGCGTAAAGCTAAAACGACCAAATTTAGAGAACTACTTTTTTAACGTTTACGAACTCGCCTTTTACTGGAGTAGAGATATATGCGCGCCAGCGCTGAGCAGTGCAGTGCTATGACGGTGCACAGAGTGTCGTGTTTCTCCCAATAAAGGCTGCAACGATTCCTCTGAAATACAATGCGACAATGTTGAACGAGTAATGCATTGGAACACTAATAGCCCCAGTTCATAACAGTCCGAAAGGAGTACTCCGGTACTTGCTCTAGCCCTAAAGAAGGAGGTAACTATTGGCGACGGCTTAGTTTGAAGGGAAGAGTTACCAGTGTGCCAACTTTAGGCCCTAGCGTAGAGCATGCTTGAAGGATCATTTTATGCTTTCAACTCGCAGGAACCTTCCGACAGCATTCAAGTCCGCAAATTAACTTGTGTATCTCTTGGACTGGAAGTAAAAGTCAACTGCATTAAAAAAATCCGATTTACGTAAAACAAGTACGCTGCTAAAAATTAAACGTCTGGTCCTTGCGCCATTCAAAGTATTTTTACGATAGCTTGGAAATGTTGGTAAAATACTTAAATGTCCTCCTGACACTGCATGGAGAGTACTACTTTTATGGCGATGTCCAAACGTGGAGATTTAAGCGACTAATATTGAAACAATTTACTACCACAAGTGTTGCACCATTTTTAGATATTACAAACGTGTATTTCTCACACCATTAGAATGGACAGTTTTTATACATAGCTACTAGTGGGCCCGATTAAGTTTCATGATTTCTAGGGCATAACGTAACAAAAAATTCTGATCATTTTGCAGCTGAAGACGTGAATCTGATTGAAAAAGAATTTATTTATCAACTTTTCAGAAAGGAACCAAAAGCTAGCTTCGAAAACGTGAGGGGGCTACGTTTCCAATTCAAAATTACACGCGGAAAAAATATTTACAGTCCCCAGGTTCAACGCGAGTCCTCGGGGACTTCTTCGTCCGGACCATTTTAAGCCTCTATGACCAACTCAACACTACCCTGCTTTTAAGGCTTATTGATATTTACCGAAACCATGACTGTACGCACTAGGAATCCAGCGAGCCTTGCGAAATTGTCATTGGTAAAGCTGTAATGAAACATCTCGGAGGGACAAACGCGCCCGCAACAGCCTTGATTATCCTCTTCATTTAAAGGATCAAAATTCCAATGAAAACTGTAAAATTGTTAAGCTTTCTTGTAAGCAATTTTCTGCGCACGAAGAAAAATACGAATCGTTGGTTTTCCACACTAACGAAAAATGCAGAATAATATATTCATCACCTCGGTTCGGGAACTGAATTTTTTTTCTCGATTATCCGGAAGGTTTGATACGCACCTCTACCTTGGGAGGGATGATATCTCCGGCAGCGCACAGGTGACCTATGGACAGCACAACCTCCATGATCTTCTCTGCAACATTGATCTGAAAAGCAGGACCAGCATGTTAATTGTGCATCGTGCAAATTAGTCTTCAACGCTTCGCCACAAAATATCGTCTTACTTAATTCAAAGGTACAAATGTATTTATACAAAGAGCCTCAAAGACATGGGTAAAAAATTCGTCTCACACTTTCACATGAATAAAAAATTTAATAACAATTTCTAAAGGAAGTTAAAGTCTCGACACATAGCCGAAAGTGCATATAAAAATAGACAATGGAATGCAAATAAAGTCTCGATTGGCTGAAATAACTTTTACGACGTTCTATCCTCTGGTGACGATATGCTGGAGCTCGGCAGCCCGTACAGAAAGTAAATTAATTGAAACTGGGTAAAGTTACGCGCTTGACGTTGAGGCGAGCTGACGTGGGTCAACAGTTTGTTTCTCACGAGTTTCAGGTGCTTGTCCCGATGTCTGCCTCGAGTGGGTTGGACTCGTACAGAACCAATGGAAGTTTCTCCGAAAAAGGTCATCTAACCAGTTTTGCCCCGAGTTTCGGCTTGATTTGAAAAGTTATTTGGCAAAAATATTAATAAATTGATTCACAAATAGAACAGTAAGACAGACACCAAAATAACCGAGCTTGCTATACCTTTAATTGGGCCATTTACGGTATTATAATTCACAACCATTCTATGTTCATAATCATTGCAAATATAAATTTCTGGACGAAACGTTGGACCTCCCACAGCACAAAGTATTCAATAATCACGCATTAGGTTGAAAATTCGTACTTTGCCGCGGTGGAGGCAGTCGAGCTGCAACGTGAACACGTCGAATGCCTGCGTGACGAGCGAGAGGTTGTGGACTCTGTGCCAGAACTTGGTGACGTGGATGGCGGGCGACCTCAGCAGGCCAAGGATCTTCTTCTGTTCTTCCTCAGCCTTGGAATTCAGATCGGAATTTTATTTGGAATGGCTTATAGAATGTTGTTTTATATCAATATATACGCTGGGTGTTCCGCGAAAAATAGAACCCGAAATGAAAATATAATTCAAAAATACTTGCTGTATTTTTTGTCGGTTTCGGCCATCTGTCTTTGAATGCTTTTCAACAAATGATATACGTTTTGATAAATTATCTTCAGAATCATTTCTAATTACTCTACTAAAGGCAGTCAGAAACTAAAGGAAAAAGAAACAATCTACAAGCCACAATTTAACTTCATTTCAAGTTTCAGAAAATAATTCCTTTCAACTACTATGTAGTAAATCATTTTATACAAAATATTGTGAACAGGTTTTAAGCTCCAATTCCTTTGAAGTGTCGTCCATTTCTGTCCACGCATTTCTGAGCTCATTATCACATCGATGAAATGACTCGTTTGGTCAATCGCTTTTAGTATATTGAATTCGTCGGTGATTCTTTTAATCCTTCAGCGCTTCAAGTGGGACTATTATGCACTTTTATCTTCAAGTGCTCCCATGGAAAATAATCGCACTGCGTTAGATCTGGGAATCTTGGAGGCTACTCAATTTCTCGATTCAATGAAAGAATGCGGATATTAAAACTTCTGTCAGCCTATGAGCCGGTACGCCGTCCTGTATCATCCAAACTTTGTTAATTCGATTGACAAATATTCTTGAACCTTGGGATGACGTGGTCATTGATGAGGGCGAAGTACTCGGCCCCATTTAAATTTGAATCTTCAAAATAAAGTCCAACTGCCCAGTAAACATGTTTCTGATAGCCTTCAGTGGAATAATTACAGGTAAATATTTCTGAACATATTGTATTAAAACATAGCATTTGTTGAAAAGCGTTCAACGAAGAATATGGTCGAAACCGAATAAATATTCAGCAAATGGTTTTCGAATTATATCGTTTCATTTCGGATTCGGTTTTTCATGGGACACCCTGTCAAGTACTATTCTACAGAGTGGCGCATAAGTAACGCACCCTTTTAAAAAAATTAATAAAAAAAAAAGTATTAAAGGTAAAGCAATTTGGATAATTGCAAATATACTTTTTTCTTTATTAATTTTTTAAAAGGGTGCGTTATTTATGCGCTACCCTGTATGAATATTCTATCGCTTCAAACTATGTACGTATACGATGTTACTATTTTTGTGTATCGGAGTTTAGCCTGCTAACGGTCCTTGTCTGGATGGCAGGCGTTGTATTCACGCGGTCCGTTTAACCTACAGTGAATGTAACAACCATCGCGTTCACACATGTCGACAGTGGCCGCGTGAATGCAACAACCACCGCGTCCACACATGTCGACAGTGGCCGTGTGCATGCAACAACCACCGCGTCCACACATGTCCACAGTGACCGTCCACCATATAAACACTGTACCCGCTCGCAGAATCATTTTCGACGACTGGAAGTGCCTCGAAATAAGATGAAATGCTGAAGAATATGTGTATAGTAAAGAAGGTGCTTATGCAGGTTTTTGGTTATACAACATGCCGGCTGCGGGATATCTTGAAAACAAAGGGAGAGGTAACACCTACCCAAGTATGAAACTAAACTTGCGCACTGACTTGGCACACTGACGAGGAGGGGGAGCACAACCAGCACAGCTTCTCCTAGCCTTCCATTGGAGAGGAGCTCATACAAACTATGCATTCCTAGAAGCTTGTTCTCATTCTAGAATCTAGATAATTGGGCAAAGTACAATTCCTTTTATCTCATCTCCACTGGGATCACCACTAATATCTCAAAAAAAGTCAGAATACAATAAAATTAATGTAGCACTTCATAAGTTGCAGGGAGAGTTAGTTGCGAGTAAATATAATGATTCGAGAAATGTGGAATGAGATAAAAAAATCCATGACGAGGAACAGAAGCCTTAACACTTACCTCCGGAGTGGGTCATATATGGTACACGCGATCGTCTAACCTAACCTAATGCAACCAAAGCACTATCAGAAACCAATACAAATTTTCGAGTTTTCGTCAAATTTGTGTTCATCAATCGAATAAGCTAGTTCTGATTAGAAAGAAAATTAATACGGCAACCAAATTTGTGAAACCAAAATTCTTCAATTTTAAATTCATAGCACCGATATTTGTCGGCATGTAATTTTACCTGCGTGGAGAATCGTAGTCAAAAGTGTTGAATAAAGCCTGGCCACACACCTGCATCAGGACACTCGACTGTGCCGGAGTTTTAACAAATTGGAGGCGGCACACGTACAAATCACGACGCTGGCGGTCATCCTCCAGGTCGTCCCCATGACCGCTGTAGCCGGACGTGCTTGCCCCGCTGGTGCTGGCTTGGGCGGTCGCCCCATCGCCGCTTCCCAAGTCTTCGTCTTTGTTCCATGCAGTAAGAAGCATGAACCTGAAAACCGATATTCCATTCGATCTAAAACCATTCGAAATTTAATAACTTTTTTTTCAAATTATTAGCTTATACTGACATGCACCTGCATTGGTTAATTTTTTCCTGCGAGATGCTCCAGCTGGTAGGAAACGGTACCCCACTCAGAAAACAGTCCGCATGTCAGTGTTTCAATACCACTTGTTCACGGTTTTCGTTCAAAATTCAAAATTCATTGATAAGTTAAACATGACGGTTTCTACCAGAGGATATTTTAGAATTTGTAAGGACGACTTGCAAAGGTTAAATATGTATCGAAAATTATGAAAATNTTCTGGCCCACGACAAAAGTTGCATGCACCACCTGTTTCAGGCCCACGATAAAAGTTGCATGCACCACCTGTTTCTGACCAGAGGGAGTAGCCGTTTTATTCAGCGGAAAATAGTTTTCTAATGAAACAAAAAGTTAATGTCTCACCTCCATAAACATTCATATTCACTCGTGTACCAACTTTTGAAATTGATTCCCAAACGATTGAGAATCGCAGCTTGTCTAACTCATTCAGATGCAATTCAGTCGCGTGTTTACCGTTTGCTTGTGTTAACTATTCAAAAAACCAATCCTGGTTACACAGCTGTAGCGTCTCGTTTTCCACCATTTGTACTGATGCTTCATAATTTATTAATATTGTGAGTTGGGCCGCGAGCCCTCCGAGCATCTGAGGTTGGAACGAGGCTCACTAAGTTAATGGTAGGTCTCGACACGGCGATGACATTTTATCATAAAATTTTACTTGTATCTAATTCCTGGGTTGACACCGTAATTTTCTGTTTCTTTGTGACAGCAAAAATGGAAAAAATACAATAGTAAAACTTGCTTGCATGGTCAGGTTAATCAATGAATTTTTCAATTTGCCTTTCTACAATATATCAGTTATAAATATGGCAGGAGTGTTGAGCAGACCCAAAGTTTCAAAGGAACAAAGGGCATTTACTGTTTAGCGATAAAGGGAGTGAGTGATTTCATTTTTTTTTAGCTAAATGTTAAATATGTTGCGGTATGTTCTATCAACGTTGCAGACCATCTTAGTTTTTGGTCCTATATGTGAGAATGACGAAAAAGCCAATTTGACTTGTGTGAAAGACTTCTGCTGAAGTTCAACTTGGAGTAACTGATCTAAAATGCATATTTAATTCATAAGTCACTCCTTAAGTCTCTAACCTCGTGTCGTATTTTATTATTTACGTAGCTCTCAAACACAAGATGTACACGGCACGGAAAGTTCAATTACCGATTTGGAGGGTCAATGAAGAAGTACTTTAGATAATTAACATAATTCAAATCTTGCTGTACATAAATTAATTTGAAGTTTCGTTTCACATGGTTTTTAACATTAGATCACTTTAACACATTAGTTCCTGCCCACTCTCTCAAGCATTGCAGTCAGAATATCGGTTATTTCTCGGCGTTTGCTAAGCCAAGTTGGCCCAAGGTCCTCGCACAATCCGTATAAAGAGTCAAGTTCGGATAGCCTCTTAAAAAAACTCAGTGATCCAAATAGGGCTAGAGCGCCTGCCTCTGGAAATCGCTTCGAGAAATTAGGCGCCCGTCGAAGGGCGTCCGCAAAACTGTCATTGCAACCCGCGTCGAGTGTGACGTAGCTTCATTTTACCGATTTATTTGATGACAAAATCGCATCGCGAGTTATTGGACCACAGCCAACTCGTACGGATGAATGAAAGTTGAAATCATTGTGAAATATTCGCCTCGCACTGCGGTCGAAAATGCCCAGGACAGCTGTACGTTGGCGCGCCATGCCACGGGGTCACACAAATGATAACCTTATCGCTTCAATCTTTTCGAGTGATCTCCCGTGCGTCGTGAAACCCCTCCCCCCCCCTCCCTTCCCT
>VOMN01041307.1:0-15134 GCA_014899125.1 Orchestia grillus
TGTGCGCAGCCTTATGGTCTCGTTTTTGAAGTCAGGTACTAATTCACGGATCGTTTTCCACGTGTAGATTATAAGATATCTCGCCCTTCTTCCCTGGAGAGATTACAGTTGGAGAAATTTCAGGCGTTCACAGTAGTCTCCATGGTGTAGTGGTTAGTGTGATGGCATCACAGCCGAAAGGACCAGGGTTCGAGCCTCGGCNTAAGGCATTTAAAACCCAACGGTAAAACGTGTTGGAATAAAAAGTTTCTTAGTCCGGCTCTTTGACCTCACGAATCTTCGCCGTGAAACTTCGTTGTACACTTTCCAGCTTAACTGTGTTTTCTCTGGAGCCTGGATTCCATAATTGGCATAATTGGTGAGGTCGTTAACTCAGTCCAAACAGCTGAACTACGTGTATGGATCCTTCCGAAACTGTGTTGATTTCGGTACGCGTCCATACACAGAGGTCCGATAAAATGCAGTCGCTGTTTATAATTCGATCATTTCGAAACAAACATACTACCGCTTACTAATATCATTGCGAAGTGTAGTGTAATTATTAAATTAGCCGTTTGTAGGTGGCGCTCGCAGGCAATTTGCTCGCATGCGCGAACCTTTTGTTTCCAATTTCCAAGTTATTGATTTGCAACGAGTGAGGACATTTTTCACCCCTCTGTATTCCGACGATGTGTATTTTTTCTGCTACGTTTAAGCGGCACAAACAATGTAGGAACTTTGAGTAAGCCGCTGACAGCGGTAGAGACTAAGTGAAACCGTATATATACGAAACCGTATAATTATTTTATTTATACATGGTTTCAACTTTCTCAAAATTAGTGAGGTACTCTGCTGCTAAGAACGGGTTAGTTGCATGGCTTAGGAAACTTCCTTCAATATGAAGAGTAAACTTAGTCGCACCAAGTTAACGTTGCTTTTCGTATTCTACTTCGTAGAATCATCCCTCTAATTTACCTTTGAGCCATCTGTCTTTTTAAATTGATGATTACGCCGACTTTACGGAAGTTGGTAGTCTTCATTAGTATGAATGACTTCCTTTAGTTTTAGCATTCTGCCTGGGTTTCAGGTACGTAATCTTAGCGTGGTACGTTTAAGCATGAAATAGTGTCAGTCCTGCACCGCTGTATTCTTAGCAAACTGTTGCTCGAGAAGATGTTCGACTATTTCATGTAACTCTAAATAAATATGAACTTCTTTGGGAAGATACGGGAAAACAATTTTATTTTTGTTTTAAATCGTTTAACCGTAAACTACTTACGTTATGTTAGATCCATTGTACATGAAAGAAAATTTGAGTTATTTCATAATTTGAGTTAAAACAGCCAATGATTCTTGCCTTCGCTCTTGCTTGTCAAGACCAAGCAGAGCACGCGCTGGTACAGCAAGCGCGAAATGTTACTTTAAAAGTTCCGATTGTAAAACTTGCGTGTTATGATGTGTCTTACTTCCACTGTATCTAATTTGGAGTCTGTAGGCAACCCTAATTTAATTGATACAATTCAAATGAAAAGAAAGTTTTTTTTAATCGCTATATTAAACACCAAATTCTAGAAAGCATATGTATATGCTTACGCATCAAATTCTTAAATTCTATTGGAACTATTTCGAAGCCAGCGGTGGAAATTGATCCTGAATATGATTTGTGGAACCGTAACAACCGCTTGTTAATATACTGACTATTTACTATATAATTACCTTCAGCATGAGTTTGCACAAACATAACGGATACTACAGATAGTCTTCTTGATAACGATAAGGCACGCGGACCTTCAGTACCCTGCCCAGTCTAGAGTGGCGTGAACCTCAGCTGTAAGTGGTCAGCAAATGTTAACGCGGTCTGTCTAGAATCTACTGTGCACCCTCAATTAGAAAATTTTAAAACTTGCCAGTGATGTTTATCCCTTATTCCGAAACCTTTTTCTCCGATGTGTCTCCTATATTCCGGAACGTTCTGCCATGAAGGATAGTGGTCAAGCTTGATTTCTAAAAACGTGAATGATAGTCATTCAACAATGAACCACCGTCCCCATTGCTAATTTTATACGTACTGACCGTAGGTAAATGTTAGTTTTAGAAGCTAATCGAAAGTTTTATACTATCTTAGGCTGTGCTTCGTTTAGAGTCATCAAATTAAGAGTAATTAATTTTTTTCTGGAGAAAACTCTGATGTGAAGTATAAACGTGAATTTTGAATACCTCGCTGTTCGAGGAAGTGTCCTTTACGTTTTACCTGCACTAAAGACTTACCAAGTAGGCGAAGTACGGCCATTCGACTGCCAGGCCATTACAGTGTCTTTCTGAAAGGCCGTCATCCTTCATTCTCTCTCAAGTGTTCTCGAACTGTTTAGTAGTTATGTCAGCATGAGTTCTGTTTTTCTCTATCATTATAAACCAATAATAAGGCTTGTGGTGTGTGAACGAATATCACTAGGTTTGTTTTACAAGTAAATATCGACTTTTTCTGGTATTGAACTTTCTAGGTGATCTCGATAGGACTGTGAGACTTTTACATTACACCCAAAAAGATTTGTTGAACTGAAGTGTTAAACTGTAAAAAGTCGTTGCCAATTGAACATTTTTAATGCGAGTTAGGCAGTGTTTGATTGGATGTTTTTTTGGGGATACTTCTAAACATGAAGTTGATGATGCCAATGGAACTAAGAAGTTAAGATGTGATCAGTGTTACATGACTGGCACTGGCTGCTATCGCTGCGGGCGCCAGCGGATTTCTGATGCTACCAGTTACATAATACTTTTGCGTTCCATAACACTTTTAGGGTCCATGGTCTCGGTGAGCCGCGTCTCTAGAACGCATAGATCTAAAAAGTCCGAATTTCGAAATTTTTAGGTGCTTTTTATTGCTTTTTTTAATAGCAATCACCGACTATCCTGTTAAAGCACTGAAAGTCTGTTTTCAGTCATCTATATAAAGCTCATTGCTGAAGAGAATTAGAATATGCAGTGCAACGTTTTTGAAGAGACGCTTTCGTGAAAAAATGTCCGAATTTGATAGTCATATGCTAGTAATCTTTGTCTTGTATTTCTTACGGGTCGATGGTTAGGTCCAGCTAGAACGGGAAACTAAAAATATAAAGAGTATGAGAAATGGAACGTATTCATTTGCGTCTACTCAAAGTTTAACCCACTAACACTTCGAGCATGCAAATTTGCATAGTTCTTAATTTATTTCAATATTTTCTCTCAGAAGGATAGTAGAGCTTGAAAAATATTCGAATTGACATTTTGCTCATGTTCCTCTCTTAGGCAACACAATGAGTAAATCGGAAAGCTCATTTGCTAACCCTGCCTATGAACCAGAGGTGAGTTATAAAATATGCCGTGTCAAATATATAATGTTTCAACATTCTCTAGTGCTTATCGAGTGCATCACTTATTGACTACTGCTAGAGTACTTTGAAATGTGAGCTGAGAAAAACTTCGTACAATTTGATTGAGTAGGGACTATTAACCAATTAGAAATCGTCTTTGGTTCTTAACAAAAGCCTACGCTTAGGACCAGAACTCAAGTCAATATTCAGGCACGTTTTATTAATGGTCCCGTAGTTTTACTGCCCATGATGATGTGGGAGTTAATTTAATGGCAATTTTTGGGATGGCGGTGAAAAACCGTCTCAATGCATCACTAAAAAGTAAATCTGATATTTTTTTTACTAATGATAAGCGACGTATTTATCTCTTAAGTTTTGGATTTGCTGCTAGTTTAGTTATTCTGTTGCTAGTTCTATTAAAGGCTGATTAAAATTGTGAAGTTTGCAGAATTATGACTTGAACTTGACTTTTACGTACTTTTAAAAATGGGATCAGTTACGGATTAGATACTTTTCAATTTATCATTGCTGGTCAAAGAACTTTCTTGCAGCATTTGAACAATGTAAACTTTTGTGTAAATTTATGATTATTTGATTGATATACTATAAGAATTTTACTTTTCGTAATGTTACTTTTATTTAAAAAAATATATTTCATTCATTTTCGTTTGATTAACAAATTTCTCTTGGTTAATCAATTTTGCAGTTTGCATAGGGATTGGCGTCCTGGCGGCGGCACTGTTAGGTTACCTCATGTATAGCGAGGCCTTCGGGACTTCTATCTTTCGTGGCTACTTTGCATTTCTCTGTTTTCACGCCATTCCGCAGATAGTTCTTTATTTTTTCCTGATCTTTCTTAACTTGTTTCTATGAGCAGAGTATATTATGTGGAACACACCTGTGTATAGATTGAATGTTTTCTGAAGTCTATGCTAAATGAATCCTTCTTTTCACTCTATTGAGATTTCATTCCAAGTGGCTAGGGAACTTGATAGTAAATAACAAAATAAAATGTAAAAATGTACAGTTCGCAATTTTTTGTCTGATTTTTAACTTCGAATCGTCATAAATGTATCCAATAAATGCTGATAAATTACAGCATGAAAAATACTCAATCTAAATAATGGTCTGAAAAAATTAATGATTTCTGCAGACTTGAAAATTTTTAAAATTGCAAATTTTCATTCAAAACACCCATCAGCTTACGTAATTCTCCGTACATTTGATACTTCAAATTCTTTCATTGCATTTTAGTGGACCCGAGGGGACTGAAACGCAGGTTTTAAAAAATCTACAGTACAATTTTTTCTTTATTTATTTTAGCATCTTTGTCTTATTCATCGCTCTGAGAGCTGTTCGTATCCACTTCTTTTTTCCCCGCTTAAAAGCCGTTCCATAAAAGCAGCACGTCCAAACTTTTTGTTTTGATGGTTTGCAGTTATTGAAACCAACTTCTTAAGTTTTGGGCATTGTTCACAATTTAAAAGGTTTATTTTTCTTTCATTTCTAAATTTGTTCACAATTTAGAATGTTTAACAAACCAAGCCAAAAACTAAGCTGACGCTGAGGTACCCCTGCGAGACTCGGAGGACTAAATTTTTGCTATAGTTTTTGCGTCCTTATGGAAGCCTCAAGTCGTGCAGAATAATTGTAGTTCAAAACTCCACCTTGATTGTCATTTGTCAATGCTTATGTTGATCCCGTTCTTTTATTTCAGGATAAAGACCAAAGTTACAGTGATGTAGAACAAGGCTACCCACGATCCAAGTCTCAGGTTGTTGATCGTATCACCTACTCGTGGCTCGACGTCAACGTGTATGCAAAACCCCCTACCGGCTGCTGCGGGAAGACGAAAACAGACGGCCCTAGAAAACACATCCTCAAAAATGGTAATGTCTCGTTTCTTTGGGGCAACGCGTTAATAATGCTGTAATTTGTCAACGTGGAGTAGTGAAATGGGGTACATAGTCATGGGCTTACCTTCAGTCGTAAACATATCTCGGGGTAGTTTGACAACTTTCCTTGGCTCGAAGAGGCGTCAGTTTCTGACCAACCCGAACCAGATTACTCATTTACACATTGTCTACGTATTAATGCTTATACCTAATTCATTCCATAAGGGGTACCGAATCTGAATTCGGCGACACTTTCGTGCTTTGAAATTAGACATGCAATTTCATAATTTTTGTTCATTCTTTTTACTCGGTTCAACGATATTTAGTTGAACGATTTTAATAGTTCGAATACGAGAGTTTTCTGCACCTGCAAATAAAATGTGTTGATTCACAGGCAATTCATTACGCGACACTGGTTGATTGATACACTGGTCATCCAATACATAGGCAACGTGGTAAACAGAAGAACAGGCGTGAGTTGAGTTTACAGGCACTATGCATGTGTCGTGATCGCTGGCGAAGGTGTACATGTGCCTACAGCGGCGCGCCTTTGGCTCCTTACAGTAGAGTTACGAACAGCAGCTATCTTCTACTGCTTCGTTGCTCATTTAGTTAATTCTAATACAGGTAATGTAGAACAAGGCAATAGAATTTTGCAGCCATCGACTGAATTAGTACTACATTGTGAACAGCTGGTAACGCGTCTTTCGCTGCACTGGCAAAAATCAAGTGCATTTTTCTCAAATACGTTTAAGAGAAAAAATTCTGCACTGGCAGAATTCAAATTTCCTCACATAAAGCAAATTCCGGTAATGTTTTTGTACCACACGTTGAAGATGAATTTACCATGAGAATTTTTTTCAAAATACGAACATTCATTGTTCGAAAATTTTCGAAGTATGTTGCTGAACTACGTTCACATTTGTGCCCAGTGTCGGGAATATGCAGGCCTGGGGAGCTGCTGGCGATCATGGGAGCTTCGGGTGCCGGCAAGACGACGCTCCTCAACGTGCTCACCGGCCGCGGGGGTGACCTCATCGACGTCACGGGTAACGTGTGACTGGCGTGCAGTTTATGTTTGTCACAGCAGCACTTTAATGCCGTTTCTGACATCTGAGCAAATTTGTTACATAGACATCAGCACATTAGCACATTAGCTCGTTGTTGAAAATGAGACTAGGGTAGAAACACCCAACATTAACGTTTTCGAGATTTCTATTCTCTGTTTCCTTCACTAGCTATATGGCAAATCCGTTTCATATTGTCGAGTGCACATGGCAAGTTTGTATTGTGCTTTTGCATAGACATGATGCCGGCGGGTTGTGTATTTGATGACCTACCAAGTGTGATGATATCGTCAGTAAGTGCCTTATGCTCCAGTGTTGATTGCCTAATCTCTTAGGCAATAAAAACTGCAATCGGTGAGGAGTTTTTCGTAACTCTGCTTAGTTTTGGCTGGAGTTGTTCACATGAGCGGGGGGATACTTTGGTGGCGAGGTAGGTCTTATTTCTTGTTGTTTTGTTTTTTTAATTTTTATTTTCCTTTTTATCTTTCTGATTTGTACAGGACTTGGGTTTTGAAATGTCCATTTTATCATGCTTCCTTTATTTTCTCTATTAAATGCTGTTTTATTTTCTTGTTTCTACCGACCGATACTTTCTTCAGTTTTACCCGCCCGTTTTGCCATGCGTTCTGTCTATGTTTCGAGGTAGATGCAAAGTTTCGTTTTCATCGCCTCCTACATGAGGTTGATAATATTCTCCCTTTAACACTTGTTTCCACAAAGAAGGTCGCCGTACTCGTTGGCAATGTTCTCGCACCCTGTGAAAATTAATTCTTTGTGAATTGTCACAGGGTGTAAAAAATTTCATAAAATGATATTCCTTGAAATTGAGAGAAATTCTATCATTTCTTCATGGGATAATCTAATGGTAAATACTATGAAGACCTTATTTGGTTTTCTTGTTTTTACTTATGTTTTAAGTTGTTTTTACGAATTATGTCTCAATAAGTGCTGAAATGTATTTGAAATTTAAGATGAAATGAAAGGATAAACGAATGTTAGCTTGGGGCACCAGTGGTGAGGTTAATTTACGCAAGGGCTAAGTGCTTTATGACGTCGCCGGAGAGGCCAGCCAAGCCCTCCACCTCGAGAACCTTACGCGTCCGTGCTCTACCTGAATGGCTTGGAGTTGGAGACACACCCGTCTATTGCATACTAACAATAAACAGATATTAAATACTCTGTAAATATATAAAAGTCGGGACTCAGTGGAGTGTCGAATCGAGACAGCACATTCAACTTCAAGAACTAGACACTTAGTAAGGAGTTTTAGCTCGAACGTTGAATACTTCTTGATCGTTCAGCGAATGTTTTTAGTCTGAAATACACGCTTGGCTCAGCAATATGAAAATATAATTACTTTGAAAATTGATCCTCTTAGTAATGGAATTAGGTATTTGCACTTTACCGAAGGATGTAAATTACTCGTCTGACACTCATGATTAAACATTTAAAAAATCAAAGTAGCAGAGTCTTTCAGGCGGCAACTCTGCTTGCGACAACACCTCTGGAGTTAATAATTAAGAGAACTAAAAATTTCTTCCTTGTTGACTAAAAAAGTACTCTGAATAACAGAAAAAATTACAGCTCACGTTGCATAATCCATTTATATTTCACTCCTGCTCACCACGTGCGTGCGTGATAGTTAACAAATAAGAGAATGGTTCATTTTATAAATAATTAAATTACGTTAGGACTGAACATTCATGATGGTGATATTTCATTTTGTGCGCAGGTACTTTGTGCGTGAACGGGAACCCAATTAAGCCCCAGATGTTGACTAGCAGGTCCGCGTACGTGCAGCAGGAGGACCTGTTCGTGGGTACCCTCACTGTGAAGGAGCAGCTCATGTTCCAGGTGACGTCACCAACTTACTTGCAGCTCTTTGTCTCCGCTCTGTCGCTTGGGACAGGAGTTAGCTTTTCCCGCGATTAGGGTTTGCTCGAAATGGGGCGACGGGGGAAATTCTGAGGAGAGATTGAACGTTTTCACAAAAATTGAGGAAAAGCTTTGGAAAAGTTGTGTATTTCATATTGAAAATTGAGTTTTTACCTGAGGGTCCTTCTTTACGACTCGGTAAGAACTCTCTTTTTTTCTTGTTCTGCAACTACTCCTCATGAACTTCAAACCTTTCCATTTATTCAAGTTGAAATATTTTCAAAAATACGTACAGCCATGCCACGAACTTGCCATTAAAACACGTATGTAAACTACTTCGTTTATTTACTTTTAGTTCTCATGTTTCTTGTGGCAGGCGCGGCTGCGCATGGACCGCTACATCCCGCAAGAGGTGCGGGTGGAGCGAGTCAGAGAAGTGATGCAGGAGGTGAGTCGTGCCGCGGCTGCTGTCCACACAACGAGACCGCTTCACAACGCTCGAGCTCAGCTGCTTGAACCGTTGGCTAAACTCTAAAAAGAAATTGTTAAAAAGTGGTAATGGTATTCGAGTTGATTTCAGATGAAGTGAAATCTTTAACAAATGCTCACTTCATTTTACAGCGAAGTCTTTATCGTTTCAGTTGAGCCTGACGAAGTGCCAGAACACGCTCATTGGAGTGCCTGGTCGGATAAAGGGCATTTCCGGGGGAGAAACGAAGAGGCTTGCTTTTGCCTGCGAGGTCAGTGCTTTGTAGATTGTTCTTGTAATTTTGTTCAGTGCAACTGAGAATCTATGAGATCTTCGACTTCCGTTCTAAGCTTTAGGTTAAGCCTAAAAGTATTGTACTTGTTAATCAGTTACTCACTAGTTTATTACACCATTAAAATGCTGCTCAGATCAACTACAGCTTCGATAAACTTGGGTTTTATTGAACTTGAGTGTGAAGCCGTGATAACATAAGTCAAATCATGCGTTATACACGTAGTAGCCTTCACTATCAAAAATTGTGGACGTTATTGGTGAGAGGTGAAGTAAAAGCAGTATTCCTTGCTGTGGAATAAAGAAGTACAAATATTAGCGGGCCATAAATAAAATGTGTGAAAAGCCATGTTAAGTGGCAAACATTCTCCTTATAAAAACAGGTAACAAGTTACTCAGTTTAGATTTTAGCTGGAAAATTTGATTTGCTAAAATTTCATTTTTTATGTCTTACAGATTCAACGAAACATAGGAAATAACCACGTGACTAAGCAACGTATCTGCTCTCACATGCTCTCCCCACTGCCTTCGCAAACTTTGTGGTGGATGTGAACTAACTTTTCCTCGTAATTTCTGACTCCCGTATTTTTCCCACATTCACGATGCATGTGTAGTGTTCGTGTATTTAGATATGTCATATTGTATATATTCTTTCCATGCATTTTACGAGCAAAATATTTGTGTATTCATCTAGGTCCTAGGACATCTTTTTGTTACTGACAAATTTATTTCCCGAAGATGGCCCTCTCGGTATTGAAAACACCGTTTCATTGTACGAGTATTTTACGTACAATTACATTCATTCCCTATCCTGATAGATCGATAGCTTAGTAGAAAACGGAATAAGAACTAAAAGTAATTAATGTCATGAAGATGTAATCGTATCTCGCATACCACCCAGGTGCTGACCAACCCAGCCCTCATGTTCTGCGACGAACCCACCACGGGGCTGGACTCCTTCATGGCTCAGACCATTGTAGAGGCGATGAGGGGCATGGCGCAGACCGGCCGCACCGTCATCAGCACCATCCACCAGCCCAGCTCCGAGGTCTGTGTGTGCATTACTTGGTTACCTTTAGTAATCTAACTGCGTGCATTGTAACTCGCTCCTGAGGTGAACTACATGGTCTTTGATCTTTTGATTCCTTGGAACGAGTTAAAGCACCCTAACCCGGGCCACACTGCTGAGCAAGCGGTTAGAAAGATGGATTTTAATCTTCGTTCTTCAAGGAAAGTACTTAAATCTTCGTTCCTCAAGGAAAGTACTTTAACTGGGATAGAACCAGGGATTTCCAGAACGGGAGACGAGCACGCGACTACTGCGGTCAATAACATTTACCTTTGGTTGAGACCTAAGTCCAAATTAAATCTGAAATTTCAGGGTAGTATCTGCAATAGGATGCCTGCTCTTCGTGTATATTTTTATGACACGTGGCTCAAAGTCATGGGTAAGGTTCATTGATTTACCTCGATACTATGAGAACTTTTGGTGTTTCAGGTCTTCGCGCTGTTCGACCGCGTACTTCTGATGGCGGAAGGGAGAGTGGCTTTCCTCGGTTTGACTTCAGACGCTCTCAAGTTCTTCGAGAGGTAATGCAGAAATGGTTCCAAAATACTCCGTTGAGATCTTGGTGTTGACGAGCCTCGTGAGAAGGTTTGGTAGCTGGGTTGCGTTATTGGAATCTTTGTATCTTTTCAACGTAGAAAATGGTCTTATAGTATGCTGGTAATTCTTGATGTGTCGTACTTGTCTTATGCGCGATTTGACATGTATTTGACATTTTTAGGACAAAATATTCGAGATGCAAATGCTCTTGACTTAAAATTTTGAACACAAATCATATCGTGCATAAGAGAATGATGACAAGTATTAAGAGTTTCTCTTAGAAGGGTTTTTAGAACTGAGTCATTTCAGAAAGCCAGTTCTTGCTAGATTTTATTGGATAAAATTTATTGCGGTCTTGGAGTAGGCTTCACTATTGAGCGGATTTCAGCAGAAACTTGTGCAGTATGAGTGATTTATGACTTTCAAAACGCTGGTGTTATAATAAAATGAATCCTAAAACAAACAGTTCGAAGCGTAACCTATCTTGATCATTGTACGACGTAATTGAAATATCTAATAAAACTGAAAAATATTGATAAATCCTACTGACTACACGCTCACAAGTGTTTCATTTTTTCACTACATGTTTGCCAGCTTTGAGACTACAACTTAGTTCTTTTACGTATTTGAGTTGATAAGGACTTCGGCTGTGTGTCCGTAGACTGACAGACCACGTTAATGTGTAAGTAGCTGTTTGTTTCTAAAAGTCCGTCTTAAAAGATATTCATACTGTCAACTTCGTTTATACTCTTATTCGCGAGAGAGGAGAACGTGCAATGAGTGTCATGCAAAGCGCATTCATCCCTTTAACTGTATTCAATCATTGCGAATAAAAAGTTAGTCATCATTGACATTTGAAACCTTTGCTTTAGCTCCCACCTGACGTGCATTTCAGTACCGCGCACAGATAAAATCATGCTCATCATTTCCAGAACCGGAAAAGCCTGTCCTGACAACTTCAACCCGGCCGATTTCTTCATCATGACCTTGGCCGTTCATCCAGAACACGAGGAGGAATCGAGAACATTTATTGGCCAGCTTTGCGACTCGTACGAGGACGCTGAGGGTCAGGCGGTGCGCCAACAAGTGTTGGACAACAACACAGGAGCCAAACAAGATGATGTACTCATGGACTCTAAGGTAAGGCCTTAGGCGAGAGTTATTCCTACGTGTAGTTAAATGAAGTAATTAATAATTCTGAGTCTCATTATTGTGTGTAAATTCCTCTAGTCATTGAAGTTTAGCTTCAAATATAGTGGATGAAAGTTCCCACGATAGTTACATGAGTGATAGTTACATGTATGTGGCTTACAACTTGACCCGACTTCTGTCAGATGATGCAAAAGCTACGGTCGATTTATTAACGGTCGATTATTGAATTATGTATATTTCAAAGCTAAATTCTTCACTGCTCGTTAGTTTGAAGTTTCTCAGAAATATTTGATCAACAAAGGTTGCGTCATTTATTTGTACTGATGCCTGAAGATCGACTTGTGACTTGCTGTTTGGGCTCGAAATTCGTTTTTGCTAACCACTGACTTAATTTGTTCAGTCACGAAAAAATGATTTATGCTCTGTTGCATAATCTTGCATAGAAACGTACTCCTACCAAGCACGTTTTTACGTCTTAAATACTAGCTGAAAGACATCCTCCAGACTTGCGAGCTTGAGGAGAACAAAAGAATGCGTGAACGCTCATGTCATTGGCCTGCAAATTTGGGCGTTAGGTCTGAGTAACTTGTAAGGACCAGGTGATGTACTATGAACTGGGCTAGATTTCGTCAAAACTCACAGAATAACTGCGTTTTTTTCTCAGGGGAGGTAAAACAAAGTATGTGTTCATGAATGACTCTAGAATTCATTTCTCCTCGATGGGTATGCTTTGTTCCTGTGATAGTGATGACAGTGTTAATCCTCAGTTCACTTATGGAATACCGCTTCTACCGGGCCTCTTTTTACCTCGCAATGCTTTGCGCACGAGTTCTTTGCATAGCATAGTATCGTTGACATAGGCTTAGTTCTTTGTACTTTTCATTTTTCTATAACGCAGTCTGTCTAAAAAGGAAGAGGAAACCGGTGTGCCGTACACCCAACCTCTCGGACGAGTGTCCTCGATTCATCGTTTCTTTTTCTAAAGGAAAGATAACGCAAAGCCATTTAATCTGCCATAAAACTACGTAGAGTTGATTATGAATGAATAGGTTAAACTAATTCTAATTTGATTAGTAAGGAATAGGTTAAATTGATCTCATGTTCATGAGTACTCTTGATGTCATCATAACCTTTTGCTTGGATTTACTTGACTATCTTGAATGCAGGCAAACAAGAGCCCCTACAAGGCAAGTTGGGGCTCCCAGTTTTCGGCCGTGCTGCTGCGGTCCTTGCTGGAGATCGTGCGAGACCCCACGCAGCTCAACATCAAATTAATACAGACAGTTGTAAGTAGTCCCGCGATACTCGTCTCCTCTATTCCATTCGCGACGGTGAGGTGAGACAGTTTTGTGGACTCTGTTCCGCGAAAGAATGATGAAAATTGGTCCATATTATTGATACTGGCTGTTGTAAGTAGTCAAGCGATATTCATCTATTCAAATCCATTCGTGATGGTGATGCGAGACCGTTTTGAAGACTCAGTTCAGCGATAGAATGGCGAAACTTTCTGGATTTCAGTTTTTGTAACCACTAACGATGAACCCATTAGAATTTTACATCTAGCCTAATCTGAACGTCATAGTTTCTTGGTTTAGAATATTATAACTGACTATGAACTCCTACAATATTATAGTTTAAGTGCCATAATTTCAAATATTTATTTAAACTTTCCGACGGGAATTTTCACACACATATCACTAGATTTTAACTTGTTCGAATTGAGTCGTTTGCAAAATAAATAAATTCAAGCTTCCAATCCAAATCGCCTTCGTATTGACATAATATTTACTAGCTAGCCACGTGGGATTACCACGGTTTTCAGAAGCTCAAGAAGTGTCTTCAGTGTTTCTTCAGCTCTTAATTAGACGCTCTCTTCTACGTCTTCGTCTTTCTCGATTTCTTGCTTTTCTTGCGTTCAGCTCTTCATGTCATGTATGGGTTCGGCCGATTTTTATGCATTAGATTTGGATTGTTTGAAAGTTTTCATTTCGAAAACTTTTAATTGCTAAAAATTGTTGCTAATACAGACCACAGCCGTACCCTAGATATCTACGTGAACTCAATTTTTTTGCTGAATTTATGTGCTATTTTTCGATCTGACAACTGAAAAGCGTGATACACATAGGTACAAGTGTATTAATATACAGATGATACTTGACGAGGCGGAGTAATCTCACTTGAATATTTCACATAGAAAAACTTGTCAAAAAACGCACGAAAAGTTCAGGAACAAAGAATTGGAGACCAGTTATGAGACTATCGCTTCACTCTGCATGGTGGCAGATCCAAATGTCGTGCGATCAATTCGCGCCTCTAAAATGCCCTTCAGGTGTCACGTTGCCCAAAAACATTATTTTCAAACCAAGTAAGTCAACACAAGTTCATGATCATGGTGTTTTTGCTAAGATTTCCAAAACCACTCTCATGATTTCACAAATTTCTAAATTCTACGGTACACTAGAGCATAAATTTAAATTCAACTTTCGAAGCACATTATACTGCAGAAAAGTACAAAGTACATTTTTGAGTACTCGAATATAGTTCTCCAGCTATTAGCTTTTCCTTTCACTTTCATAGGATTGGGGTGTATGCTCAATTTTTATGAATCTAAAGTTTTTGAATTCATTGACTGTTCTTGTATTGATATTATGATGACGGAAAAAACCCTGCCCAACTCTAACATCGTGGCAGATGATAGCCTTGCTGCTGGGACTGATCTTCCTCGACCAAAACAACGACCAAGCTGGGTCCAAGAATTTGTGCAGCGTTCTTTTCCTCCTGCTCACCAACATGACCTTCCAAAATGTATTCGGCGTAGTCAACGTAAGTTTTCCTTACAATTATAGGACCTTTTTTAGAATAAAAATTGTGACGTAGTGTAGTACTTTCTTAAATGATAGTTCATGTGTGAGTAATCTGGGAAAAATACGATTTCATATGGTGTAGCATGTGTAGAGTATCCATTTCATTACAGAACTGTCAAAGCAATTGAGAAAAAATACTCATGCTACCAGTCTATTTAGTCGCTGATGTCTACATTGAGACGAAGTCAAGAAAAAACAAAATTTCTTCGAAGCATAGATGCTGGTGTAGCTGAAATTAAAAGCCACCGGAACTGCAAATGAATAGTAAGATTTGTAAGGCAAGTCCAGAGTATGGGTGAATATATTTGATAGTTTGTTCGGAATGTTAAAAGATCAATTTTAATTACAGTAGTGAGAAATTTTCTCTTAGCATAGTTTTCATACAACATAGCAGGCAAGAAATGAAAGGCCTATGTCTTGAATTATGTAGCTCTCTTAATTGCATAGGCCCCGCTATTGGAAGATATGGAGTAGAAGCATGGTATAGGACCGATAAAAACAGGACGAAAAAAGTTTTTACCCTTCTGAAAAAACCATACGAGCTGTTGCGCACCTGGACTATAATGAGCACACTAACGACTCTTTT
>VOMN01041315.1:0-38674 GCA_014899125.1 Orchestia grillus
GCGCCGCTACCGCTACCGCTACTGAAAATGTAGCGGCCGCTACATGTATTTCGCTACTGCCCACCTCTGCAGTTTGCATTGTACTGTACACAAATATCGTCGCAAGACAAAGGAGGTAATTTTGATGCATAATTTTTGCTGTCAGATTCATAACATGCGATAAGATTTGTACAACTATGTTAATTTTACCGGAGCAATTTTGATTTTATTGTAATGCGTAATTAAGATTTGCAAGCAAGTACAAAAGAGGACTTTGCCGGTGCGACTTCGGCGTCCAGTGGCGACCAACCGCCCTGTCCACCTCCGAGCCTCTCCAACGTCGAGTCTCCTTTGGATGATATTGACGCTCTGTAGATTTGCTTCGTGTCATTTAATATGAAAATACTCCCTTTTGAGGTCATTGTACCACACATGCTCTCTTTCATTTTATTTGTAATTTTTCTCTTTCAACTATAAGTTTTGATTTTAACTTGTATTCACAAAAAATACTCAAATAGTTCAATTGAAAAATCAGCCAGCATATTAAAAATCACAATTAGAAGTTTCAATGTGAATTCCACATTTAGTTTTAAGGTTGTGCTCCTGCTCTTTGAGAACCCGAATTGTAGCATGCGTTGTAGGTGACATAATGTATATCAGAATGAGGGACCATTTCTCTTCTTTCCTTTTTTTCGTATAAGAATACTTCGAATAACTTATGTATAGTTAATTTTCGAACAGCTCACTCCTACTGCAATCGTACAATTTTCAGTCTTGAGCACGCAAGCTTAATTTTTCTACGTACACTTTGTCTGTGCTTGCAGAGACGGTGAGCAAGCGGTGCAGCGAGCTTGGAGAATGGGTCGACCTGAACAGAAGTAGCGTACGACAGACTTACTCAGTCTGTCTCACTCCAGAACTGTTGAACCTCTTGAACACCTTGGATGAGGCCGGAGGACATCAACAGCAGTCTGTTAGTACAGAAGACTCACATTGAGAGTAGAAATAGTTTATTCTCGTAATTAAACAACTTCCGAGAAAACGCTAAAACTGATAATTTTATACGTAATTGAACGAATCTGTGATGAAATTCACCAAATCGTAAACCGAAATGTTTCGATCACGACCTAGTTAACCCGAGGTACAGAAATGCTCCATCTGGACATAAGACTCGCTTGTTTTCAAAGCAGGGGTGTTAACGTTCACAGCTCAAGAACGGGCATCGTATCCTAACTTGACTCTACATTCTGGAATCAGGCTGAAAGTAAAGGGACTGCCAGTCCCATGACTTCCAGCCTGTATTCCTATGTATGGTGAGGTATTTGAAGTGATCCACATTACTTCTATACAATGAAATCCTCAAATCTGTTAGATCTATTCAAATATTTTGGTAATTTTTCCTCTTCAGCGTATGTTTACGAAAGCTCAAGTAGTGAAATGAAAAGTCAAGTTACCTCACCGACGTAATTTCCTTGCATGGAAAGTTTTCAGAGTTTGGAAGGAAGTTTAAAGTTGCAATCAAATTAACAATCGAGTAAAGTATATGACACTAAAACGATCAAGTGTAAAAAAATTAATTTTAGCACAGAATCTTCAGAAAAAACCCTAGAGGTGGATCCCTTATGCACAAAGCCTCTGCATCAGCAGAGATTTACACCTGGCGAGCGCCCAGTTAGCTTCAAACCCAGTTAGCTTACGCACAAAGCCAGTTAGCTTACGCACAAAGCCAGTTAGCTTACGCACAAAGCCAGTTAGCTTAGGCACAAAGCCAGTTAGCTTAGGCGCAAAGCCAGTTAGCTTAGGCGCAAAGCCAGTTAGCTTACGCACTAAGCCAGTTAGCTTAGGCACAAAGCCTCTACACCAGCAGAGACTTCCCCCAGCCAGCGCCCTTCAAACAAAACCAAGTCAAAATTCACTCGATTTTTTAGCGGCCTAAAATTTATTATGGTAATTTTAAGCCTCAACAGTGCCAGCAGTGAAACTCCCTAACAATAATATTTATTCACGGTACGAACTAAATTAAGCAACGAAGCGTTAAAACAAAAACTAGAAGTCAGCTTAGTAGATAGTTTATTTTGCTCTCAGTGAGGGCAGTTGGAGCTGTCCAAATGACTTACTTACTCTACAGTTACAGCTCTCTGATTATCAATATATGGGGTTAAAATTTGAAGAATAGCCAATAGCTTTTTGATAAAATGTAGGTTTGAATAGAATAAATCCTTTTTTTATTATTCGGCTGTGAAGAATATTTGTAGCTTCAATCATCTATGATAATAAAAATCAACGTGTGAGATTAATTTTTTTGAGCAGCTTAAACTGAGCGTTGCAAAAGCTACAAGAATTCTGGAATTTCTGGGACTGACGCTATCACTGACGACGCTGTGGATCTCCATTGCCATCTTTTCTCGATTCAGGTGAGACACCTTAGCTTGGTGCATGTGGGGTCGAGCTAGGAGAGCTTTGACGTGGACGTTTGTGTGGGGCTCAAGAACATAAAACGGAAAGTGAAGTATAAATACATCAATTTTCATTCCATCCGCTTATTCACTGAGACCTAATTTTCCGATTAATAAAACACTCGCATCAGCAAGTATAACCTGTTAATGCATAAATTTTATTTCTCAATAAATTTTTCTAAATGTTAAGAATATAGCTGTTAGTAGGTAATTTGCATCAGGAGTAATACGAACAATACCATATGCTCCCATATATAAATGCGACTTCGTTAAAGAGACGGCAGCAAATCGAAGGGTGCTACAAACATAAATTTCAAAATATATTGAAATAAATAAATAAATACACTATTCCGATCGCTTTCAGGTTCATGCTTTTTTCATGCCTCTTGTATAAGTCGTTTAAGTAGAAAATATAGAGGCACCATTTAAACAATAAATCCTCCATTGTCATTGCTTCGATTTTCATCGTTCTTATTCTGCACCATTACCATCAAGTGTCCGTAAAATGGATTCATGAGTTAATTCGAAGAACGTTTTGCCCTAGTCCTTTAAATCCGATTTTGCACTGCTCTAGAATCAGTACTACAGCAAGGAACTTCGAGTAAAAATTGTTTAGCTTGTCTAAGAACATCTTTTGAAACAAGGACTATGACAAGCATATCTTTGCTTATTTTGTTTTTACAAATGGAATTGTGGGGATTTTGTTTTGGTAGAACGACATTCTATGTAGATAGGATGTTTTAGAGACTTAATGTTTACTGTTTACTGAGTCGTTGCTCTGTGAGAACTCGTGGCGAAGTCATCACAACTTTTAATTCGAGACTCACTGACGAGAGTTGATGTGCAAATGCAAGGGCTCTGTTCAACCGACGCACCCGCATCCACCGCTGTCTGTTCCTGTCCATGGTGGTGCACTCGACCGTACGGCTGTCGCTGTACCTCGACCAGCTCGTCGTCAGGAGGAACCTGAGCCTCGATGAGGGAGCGCACCTTCTCAATAGCGGCATCGAAACTAATGTAGGTATTGATTGAACGAAATACATTTCTTTTTGCTTTCAAATTATAATATTCAATTTATTTATGTGATGAATCTCTGGGAAGGTGGATTGGATCAATTCCAAATCGAACGCTAGCATGCCATCTCAGTCTCACGTAGAATTTTGTTTCGCATGGAGAGCATACAGAAGCTGTAGCTCTTAAATTATATTTATGCTGTGGTATTCAGGGGCCAACATTGTCTCGATTTCATGAAGGGTTGTTCGCCCGTTGTTCAATGTCTTGATGAGGAATTTTTAAATTCGAAATTTATTATATTTTAAGTTCAGCAGTTGATTTTGTACTACATTATATTAGTATTGAATAACATAGCCATGTATTCGATGATTTCGTGGCTTACTTTTATTGTTATTGTTCGGATTGCATACTTACCAAAATCAATCAAATCGTGCAGCAAAGGTATGTGTACAATGCCCTAACCTAGGAAAGTTTGGTACGGACAATAGATATCGTCATTAAAATAATCGTCATCCCTATGCAGCGAATATCGCAAAGAAATCATCAGAAAAAGTGTAAAATTAGACATCCTCGTCAGGGCGCGTCATGTAAAGGCCTCAACGCGTGCACTCGCTCCGACCTCACTTCACTTTACGTCATAGTTGGCAAAGGACACCAGAGTGCAGCACGTGCAGTTAGGTCGGGTATCCCGTCTGTTCAAAACTTGCTTCACTTATTCCAAACTCATCTCTGATCCTCAAATCTAGCGAGTACGAACTCTAGTGCAAACAACTAATATGAACTCTTGTGTGAACACCTAGTGAGAACTCTTGTATGAACAACTAGTGAGAACTTTTGTCTGAACACCTAGTGAGAACTCTTGTATGAACAACTAGTGAGAACTTTTGTGTGAACAACTAGTGAGAACTCTTGTGTGAACAACTAGTGAGAACTCTTGTGTGAACAACTAGTAAGAACTCTTGTGAGAACAACTAATAAGAACTCTTGTGTGAACAACTAGGGAGAACTCTTGTGTGGAAAACTAGTGAGAACTATTTTGTACCTAACGTCGGCGTTTAATATGCTTCATTGTTTAATAATCTAACAGATCTTTTAAAATATATAAGTTCATCTTTGCAACTGATATGTAAAAGTAGTATCTTGAAAATAGCCATGTTATTTTAGCTGCTGTGAAGTTAATTTTATACATGAAATGAGAAGCTAAAATCATTCATTTTAGTGAATGATATATATTTTCGCAGCATTTAAATTCTTAATCCAATATTTTAAATTTAATAATTTTGTAATCATAAACTTTTGAATAGGGCCACGTAGTCTAGAAATGAAATAAATAATTTGCTTACCAAGGATTCATCTCTGTCTGTATTGCACGTAAACTTTCGCCCTCAATTCCGTGCTGCCCTGCAGGGATTGCTGTGCAAGTCGTTTTACGTGGTGCTCGAGTACTCCCGCACGGCCATGTTCATGTGGATGTTTGTTGAGGGCCTGAACATTTACCAGCAGCTCTCAAGTGAGTGACGAGTCTCGGCTGTAAGTTGCACTGATTAAGAACAAATGTGTTCTAATTTTACATTGAAAGTCTGTATTGTTTTTAGCATTTCAAGATTAAAAACTTGTTTGTTGTCCTGAACTCGGGACCATCTTTATATTTTGACAACATAAAATTTCAGAAAATTAGCTCTGATCCGTGAACGGTGTCGAAATATATACTATCTCTATGTACGAGTGCACTATATATACATGTATCCATTGTCCTCAATAATCTAGGGACAGTTTATAGCAAGCAATAAAATTCAGTGAAAAATACATTTCAAAACTTAGGATAGGGAAACAACAATCGTATGTGCTGCAAAATGCATAGCATGTTATTGCAAAGGAGGCCATCGAGTCCGAGCTCTAATAATGAAGCAGAGTAATGATGTACAACCGAAATTTTCGTGAAATTCGAAAGAACTTTGACTTCCCTTGAAATATGTTACTAAGTGTTGAATAAATTCCCCATTTTAAATGAACTTACATGGAAACATTGTCTCCGTATACTTCTGAGGCTTCGGTCGAAGGATGACAAACTTCGTGGTCTACCACGCGATCGGCTGGGGCGCGCCACTGCTGGTGACGCTAGTCTGGGTGACCGTCATGGCGGCCACCAACCCGTCCAAGTGAGTGCCGGCCTCCTCAACGTTAGGCTCCCCATTTGTGCCTGCTCCTTCTCGTACACCGAACTACCCGAAGTGTTGTCTAATTCCCAACCTACCTTTGGTCATGACTGTTGGTTCTGTCAAGTGGTTGTAACGGTTTGATTGGTCAGCATTATGTTTCATATATTTCACTGGCAGAGCGATTGAGTAGAAGCAGTTTAAAGTAAAAGTATCGGACACTTTTAACGTATTGGAGTGGCTTAATTTTTAAAGTAATTAATTTTAAATTATCATGAGAATTATTACACTCATGAACAGATCATGTGGCAACTCTGGCTAATAATTTAAGAAGGAAGTACCTCATAAATTGTATGACGCTTATAAAGACTTAAATTCAACTCCTAATTTTTATCAGACTAAATTCTTACAGATGGCTAAGATTGTGGAAATATTCTACTACATACAATATAAATGTATTATTTTATTAAACTAGGCAATTTTCCATGCAAAGACATTAAAGCTTCCTTCTACCTGCAATCAAAGGTTCCAGTCCGCAATTATAAGTGATTTGATATTTTTGCAGAATGAGAACATGCGTATGCGCTTCCGCAGCGCACGATGAAAATTCACAAAACTTTGTGATGATTTTCCCACTGAATATATTCCCATTGACTTGTAGAATGAAATTGATGGCCATGTGCACTAAATATTCTATATTGTAATCTGGATTTCCAGGTTTCGACAAACTAAGGTCAATAACATCGGTCATCAAACCAAGTGCGAGTCCTTACCTGTACTTTCTCCTAGTTAATTACTGACGGAGAACTTAACGTGTTCTCGGTTGGATACATCGATCAAAAATACAAAACATATTCAATAATCTGAGCATCGAGCGTCGTTGCGGATATATAGGGCCTTGAGCTTATAATTGTAGTAACAATCTAGTTAATAGGATCTACGTAATGTAGCTTAAATCTAGTCAATAGGATCTACGTAATGTAGCTTAAATCTAGTCAATAGAATCTACTTAATGTAGCTTAAATTAAGTTTGGAACATACTGGGTTCACGAAAGGTGGTAATAAATTTTTCGAGATATTTTACTGGAAAATAGTAAAAGACGAACCGACATGAACATCACTGACGTTGCCGTATAGAAATTAGGCACATGATTGAATTTATGATAAATAAGTTAAGTGCTATAACAAATGCACACGTTCCTCAAGTGATAATCGCGTAAATTAGTAGAGAATAGGATATAAAGAGGAAACATATTTTGACTGAATACAAATCCTCATTAAAAGTTTAAAATGTCATGCCGTAATAGATTATTTTACCACACTTGTCATTTGAGTTGTGATGAGGACTCGAATTCCACGCTGAGAGGTTTGCCTCGGCTTCGCCATTCAAGACTAACAAAATTTCTGTAGTGACGCACACGCGTTTAAACGAATATGTGCTAACTTTGTTGGCCGATTTCTTTAAATTTTAAGCTTAAGTAAGATTTGCGTATAAGTGAAATATTCTAGGTCTTCGAGATCAGAGTCCATGCAAAAATTGATCAGAATAAAAGTGCTCGAATGTACAAGTTTGAAAATCGAAAGACGCTGGCAGAGCCCAACCTTACGAGTACGTCTTGCGCAAGCAGATCGCTAACCTAGATGACTTCGTCAATTAAAGTGCGATATTTCGGCGTTATTTAATTTTTTAGAATAATCTATGCACCATGTCTTGACTAGGGTTGCATGGATGGCGAACCTTTTCGATGACGACTTCTGTTACAGGTGTTGGTTTGCGTACAGTCACTCGCTGCATTACTGGATCATAGAAGGACCTCGAGTTGCTACTATACTCGTGAGTACTCCAACGCACGGCCAACAGGTCAACACTGAACTACAACAAGATATACCGAGTTGAATAGGAACGTTAGATTTTTAGTTTAGTATGAGCCTCCAAACATCGAACGTAAATTGATTCATAGAGAGAGCTGCAGCTCAGTGGTTAAGTAGCAACCCTGAACCCTCCTCGGAAGTGTAAGGAAAATAACTATCAGTGTGGGTAACCTTTCTTTCATGCAGCGTCCTTAGCTACTCACGCCAGAATGGACAATCATCAAGGCAAGATTTTGTAATGGGTTTAGTTGCCAGGCTTTAATTATCCTTCGTTTTTTTGTAAGCAGTCTTCTCTTATTTTTGTTTATGCCGACCTCCTACTAACTACACGTGCCACATATCCGCAACCATGCTTGTGTTTGCACTTCTACTGTAAAATTGTTCTATAAATGGTGATGGAATGTTGTAGTGAACATTAGTAAGTTTTTGAAGCTAACTCCTTCCAAGGTGGAGCTCGATACTGCAGCTCTTTCACAAACCAATACAATATTCAATGTGAAACTTTGTTACTCATTTCCACAGGTAAATTTGATCTTTCTTCTGGTAACAATGCGGGTGCTGGTAAACAAACTGAGCTCTCGACCAGACTTCAACCTCGCCGAGGCCAAAAGAATTCGGTGAGCGCTATTCTCTGAAGTTTTACTGGCAGATGGTCAAGCTACGCACCGTCTTAGTTACCAGAAGTTAGTGGAGGGTCAGGAATGCAAAATTCGTGGCAGACGCTGATCGTCAGCTCACGCTGAAATTCTTTCACTTGTGGTAGCTGGTAGCAGCGGTCATGAAATTCCCAGCTTCTATCGAACGCAATACCCAACATCAATGGAAGTAAAGTATTGTTTTCTCAGCAGGATTGTAATAAATAAAGTTTTTAATAATGTTTACAGAAATCGACCATTGTTAATGTAAGGATTGTAATTCCCCTCCCCTTTCACATAATACGATTTATTTTTATTCCCATGAAATATTCATAATGACCATTAATTTACGACGTACATACTTTTGCTAATTTGATTCGAAAGTATGGCGGTGAGGGCGACGGTGGTGCTGCTGCCGCTGCTGGGTATCACCAACCTGGCCCACATGGTGGCCGCTCCCTTGCACAGGTCCGTGGTCGAGTTCGCGCTATGGGCCATCGGCTCTCATTTTTTGTCATCTTTTCAAGGCTTCTTCGTGGTGCTCTTCTACTGCTTCCTCAATGAAGAAGTGAGTTGTAGGAATTCACGTGCGATAAGTCCCGGTATAGCGCTACAATGAACACATTTCAAGCACGAAGCAGGTGATGAGTTCTTTGTAGCTCGATTTACTTGGAAAGGCTGGCCGCCGCAGAGTGGAGATTATCAGTGTGAGCATACGTGTTAATATTGAGATATTACAAGTATTATGACCGTATATACGCTGCATTTTTCTTATAAATTTCGGTAAATAGTATGAATTGGTGAACGAACAAAATTATATATAAAACCTTTATATGACATGTTCTCCCATTTATTGAAAAACACCGCTTTCTTAAACTATCAAACAATGATCATTGAGTCCTCGCCTTAATTTATGGAAAATCTTCAACTTAACATTTTAAACTGAGACGGCAGAGGTAACCTTGACTATTTCCGAAAAAGGTTTACTCTTATTTGTGAATTTTTCGCTAAATTATTGGACAAATTGTCTGCAATGGCAGACGACGCGAGGCCTCCCTGAGGTCCCCACTCAGGGACAGGTGCCTCGAGTTCCACGCTCTACACCCGAGCTCTNAACTGTTGTTCGTATAACGTACGACACACGTTAATGGTTAACCGTACAAGTTATTTTCCAAGGTCCTTTGTTTCATTCGTAACAATTTATGCACCAGTAATTTGAATTATAACTAAATGGAGGAATCCATCCTTCTTCACTAAAATGATGTATAAGTTGAATTAGTAGACCGATACAAATTACCAAAGTTGAAAGCTACGTTGCGAAACTTTGCATAAGAATTAAACTGATAAGAATTAAAGATCAGCACATTTTCTCTAGATATTTCCTTGAAGTTCCAGTATTTCCTAAAAAAGAGTACGGCGTATGAACCTAACGAGTTCATCCAATACTTAGACTTTTATTTATGGCATGTTACTGCAACACGCTAAACTTTTCCACATTGCAAAATGTATATTTCTATCCAAATGTTAGCTCTTTTGAAATCAGTGATGATATTTTGCCGCAAGATGTTACCTAAATATTCCTTCTCAGTGATATTTCTCTTATCATTAGCATAATTTTATGCGGTCGAACAGGTCCGAAGCGCCCTCAAGCTCTACTGGAAGAACTTACAAACACGAAGAAAATTTCGGAGACGTAAGTTTTCCAGCGCGTCTTCTGCGCCGTGGGACTCCAGCGAGCATCATCTCTCGCTCCCGCTCCAGTCTGTGTGACCGCCGTTTTCGGTTTCTATTGGTTGCGATTTCTACCAAACTGCACATATGTGCGAGGGAGGCAAACCTGCAACTTCAGATTGCAGAACGAGGCTCTTGAAGACGGCTAAAGTCATGGCTAACGTTCCTGAAATTACTTGGGGCTTTGTTATGCTTTTTCTCATAGCGAGGTGCACAAACGAACATTTAACATGCCTACACAAATGAGAGACTTGCGTCAAAGTTATCACTGCAGCTGGAGTGCTTTACTAAAGTGCCTAACAGCAGAAACTAGGGTTGAAGTACTTCACTACAGCTCCAACCTACATCGAGGACTTCGTCCTGTTGGTATGAAATATTTGGCTTTCAAACACGTTACGGTTCACTGGATCATCGACAATCGTCAGTGAACAAGGACGCCGTTTCCACACAGATCTCAAAAGTAGTCCTCAGACGAACGCTACTAAAGTGTTGTGCTGGAAATATTTTATTCGCAGCTTACATGAATATTTACAAGTTGGTCAGATATATTGCAATTGAAGACGAGTTTCTGTCATGTTTCTGGATTACCGAGTTCCCTTCATGGTAGATGACCTCAAGATTTAAAAATTTCCGCATATAAAATATTCCCTTGAAGCTATATGTAAAAAGGATTGTTTTGAAGATAATATATATAAATCACTTACGTTTCCATAAGTTCCAATTCTAACGCAATTTTTAAGTTAGCTGACAGACTTGCTGGGCATGATTTTGTCCCAATGTGATTTGAGGCTTCAATGGACATTCAATACATTTACCGTCTGCAGTCCTTAACTATAGCATTTGATAATGAATTTGATGCACGAAAAAACTTATCAGCTTTCTCATAAAAGTATGTACATTCAAAAGTTTAATGCAAAATTGCTTGCATTTATTGCACTCTGTCGTTTGGGATAATATGAACTCTCCTAATCATGAAATATTTACTTTCATAACAAAAATATGAATGGCGTCTTAAAACTAGATTTTAATGCAATATTTTCAATACTGAAAGACATTCAAAACTCTTCATTGCTGCTGCTGTTACTAAATCTTCGCCATAGCTAACTCGTCTACAAGAGATTCACCAACATGTCAATCGACTTGACCAGGGGAGCTGGTCTGTTGCCCGTCGTATTCCACGTACGCAAGAAGCTCATCATCCAACTTTGTAGCGTAACATTTGTCATTTCCTTCAAACTGTCTACTGTCAGTATCGAAATTGAGAGAGCGAAGCAGACAAATTCATGAATATATTGTCAAGCAGAGTCGAAAGACAAATATGTATTGAGATTCTAACTATGTTAAAAAACGTATTATACAATGTATTACAATGATGTATCGGGTACATGGCTCTAGCAACATCTGCATTTCTAATATCAATCGTAAATATAAATAAAAAATATGTCCGTCAGAGTTACATTTTCAGTTGTTTGAGAAGAGTTTCAATTCATCTCAAAATTATTCTCAATAGCTCAGAAAAATTTCGCGCTTTATTTCGAGGACCTCAAAAAAATAAAGGTTGCCATTATTTCACTTAATTGTATTACTTCTGATTTTTCATAATAGGACATTTACGCGTAATTTCAAAGAAATTAACTTTGGACAAACGAATCGTTGTCGCTCTAATAAAGTGAGTTAGAATTTAGATGACATGGAGAAGATTGATTGTATGAAAGCATGGACTGTCGGCAAGAGACTGCTCTGCAGAGGTAAAAGGCGTTAAAAACACACCTTCAGCTCAGAATGTTTTGTTTCTGTCTCAAACTAAGCACTCGAACTCAGTGTCCTAAAGCGTTTTAATGTACCTATTTTTCCTTGGCATGCGTACATATGCTTATTAGACATGAGATTTTATGCTGCCACAAGGCGTTGATGAGGACATATATCTTCACTATAGACCGTCCTAGGAGTATGTATAGTTTCATAATGTACCACCTTCATAAAAATTATTTATTCATGGACATGTAGAAGAACGAAAATTGAGACCATCAGTTTCTAAGGCTGATTTTATTTTTTGTGCCAGATATGCCAGCTGTGCAAAATAACTAAGAATAAATCATGGAACAGACTACCTACAAAATCTTAACCTCGAATAAATCGTTCCACAACTCTTTGTGTCAAGCGACGAAGGCCGTACGAAGACTACTGCTCTCGAAGATACACTTCTGGTCAATTGAACAGAGGAAAGAATTATGAAGTATAAAGTACTTTTGTTAATCACAACCCGAAATGAACGTTCTCTTTGTTCTACTTGCGAATTAAAACCCAAATGTGAACTGAGAGAGTCAACAGAGTTTAAATATTTAAAAAAAGCAATTACGTGCCTAAAAGTATGAACAGAAAAATAAGATTCTAGAGCACACTAACATAGAAACTTCCCTCACTTAAATTATTATTATAATGAAGAAAATAAATGCGCTACTGAATTTATTTTTAAAAATCCATGTATTTCTATTGCATTTGATTTAATTAGAGCTTTCGCACTTAGATGCGAATTTCACCTAATCCACTTGACCCAGTCTACCTTCCATCCAAAAATAACGTCGCTATCAGTTTTACAGAATACAACATAATCAAGCGAAATTCCCGTTGGTGTCCCACGAAGTAAGTTTGGGTAGAAGTAAACATTTTTGGGAGTCCTATCAAATTCTGTTGGTATATTGGGAAGCTCATGATGGTGCCCTCATTTAAGTCAAATACTCCTCAAACTTTCATTTTCTTGGTTCTCTGTCATACTCCAAACACGTCTGCCAAGGCGAAAAGTACCATTTAATTTGAAACAAATCTGGAAATATACACATTTATACACTGGAATGGAGGGCCTAATCTTTGGCTTGTTGTTTATATTCCATTACAGCAATTTCTTTCTGCGTTTCATCATGATCACACTTAACTAAAGAAAGAGCTACTCTTTAGTTTCTAACATTTTCTACAAGCAACTGATTGAATAATCAATTTTGTTATGAGAAATTTTCATGAATTCTCAAGCTTTAGAATGATTTATAAATCACCCGAAACGTGGATATCAAATATGTGAAAAATGTAGCATCCAAATTTGTACTGATATAAAAGAAACAACGTAAGGACATCTATCAATACCTTAAATGTACGATCACAGATTGGACTACGTCGATAAGTCTTCTATAGATACGCAGGTCACAGCCTAAACACACCCGCACTCCTCGACCACCATACGCGGCACATCTCGCTTGATGATGTTCTTGTGTTGGTCCAGGTAGATGAGGGTCATGGCAGAGAAGCGCGTGGGGGCGCAGCACTGTGATATCGAGTACGGCTCGCGCACGCGTCGCGTCTCTTCCACAACGTGGGCGTACATACTGTGAAAAGTGTCGGGAGTTTGATATAAACTTTCGCACGAGCCACGGCAATAATTAGCGTGGTACCCTGATGGGGCTAAAATCCAATCGTCCCACATTAATTCCCTAAATGATACGTAAAATTCTTCTTTGCAGCAATGCTTGGTATTTTTGTCGCACTGCAGAGCTCTGCGAGCCAAACGACGCGTTGGCGAAGGTTTAGTTCGAATAACTAGGAATGGTCTATACGACGCATCAAAGCCCCTGGAGTCAGGCTTATGAGCTCCTTTAAATTTGTAGTTATTGAAAAGAACTGCTTCTATATGACCACTGCAGCTGCTACAATCGACGAGCAGCTTCATGGGCTCCCCAGGGAGAGAGAACCAGCGCTGGGCCGCATTGGAGATGTCGATCCGCTGCCAGCCGGGCTCCGACGGCGACATGTGAAGACTTCCGATGAGGTAGTCGGGATTGTGCTGCGCGAACACAAAGTGTTTGTTATTCAGCAAAGCAAAATGCTGCATGTCACAGGATACAACGAAGCATTCATACAGTGAATTTAAAAAGAAAACGTGGGTGCGAAGAATAACGACGGGAATATTAGGAGCATGTGAGGAAAAACAACGGGAATATTAGGAGCATGTGAGGAAGAACAACGGGAATATTAGGAGCATGTGAGGAAGATCAACGATAATATTCAGTACTACTGATAATTTTTTGGACATGTTATGAAATCTCTTATTGCTAGACTATGTTTTAATCAAATAAGATGGGCTAAGTATTCTTAGCTAATATCTTGTACTCAAGTTTATTCTCTTTGATTACTATTCGTACATACTGAAGTTTAATTCTAAAATATTTCTGTTGATTGCCCACCTGGAGCCGGTAGAAACTGTAGATCATTATGATGTTACAATATGATTAATATATCATCTTGATGTCTTTATGTAATATACACTTATGTATATACATATAGATCGATATACACACAAATCATACTATATACAGATTGGCAATTAAGCTGCTCATTTCATAAAATAACTTCTGATTTAAATGTTACTATAATAACTTTTTATTCAAGTTTTGGATTTCCAGACCAGAGGTTTAGTGACGAGCGCAGGTCGCTTCGCCAGTAAGAGCTGTGACAAGCGTCACTGCAATTCTCTGTTAGGAGTTTGTTACTTGGTTCAAAACGTGCTCATTAATATTATTGTAAGTCGTTCAAAAACATCTTCCCAAATAAACAAGAACGAACAAATGTTTGAGAAAAAGATCATTTGGTAATCGAAAAAATATTCTTTCATTGATAACTTCCTTCATACCCATGGATGAACCATGCAGGGCATGAGGAATTAGAGAGGGAGGAATAATAAGTGGAGGAATGAAGAGGCAGCAATGGGATGAGGGATCGTCATACCAACCTGGAACTAAAAGATCAGCCAGAAGGGATCCGATTCTATTGTTATGACGCTAGCCACGCGAAGAGGGTTTTGAATACTCTCTAGACTGCATTTCCTTTATTGAAACGTTCTTAGTAGCCTCTCTTTGCAAAATTAATTCCTCCTACCATAAATGCCTACATAAAGGAAAGCAAAAGAAACTTGTTTTTAAAAGTTTCCATTTCGCAGGTTCTATGCTTTCATTTCATTAAGTTGTTTTCACAAATGGGCCTAATATTGGTAGTTTTATTTAATAAATATCCCCAAAGCCTAACTTATGAAGGCATAAAAATTGAGTCAAATTTGCGTTACGACAATATTCTGCTCAAAAATATGCCTTACTACAGCGTCAGCAGTGTCCGAAGGAACCCAGAAGACCCATAGGACAGATCTGACGTGGCGAGAGCCGTTCACCCTCCGATGATGGCTGTGCAGGTGTTGCCCTTTGAGACGCCCGTGCGCACTTCTCACGAAGACCCACAGTACTGCCTCCGTCACCTGCACCCCGTCCCTGTCAGCGTCGCTGAGCGTGAACTCCAGCAGGGTGTGGTTGTTGAACTGCTCACCTGAAATGTGCCTTCATTTTTAGATATTCTTCATAGAGATAGCCACGTAAGACTCAAATGGTAGATCCACACATGGCACGCATCTCCCAAACGATACGATTTTTGGGACAAGATCTGTTTTTATTCGAACTATACCTGTTTGCCTCTTACCTGTATTACAGAAAAGTCTAGCTGAAGTTGGCCGAAACAAATGAAGCAATTAAGTAAACCATTTTTATGACTGTTTTTCCCGGGACAGGTTACAATTCATCTTTTAGACTTTTTACTCTGCACTATTTTTCAACTTGTATCGTATCCACCACACTGCTATTCCGGACTGGATATTTTGAAGCCTTCGACTCACACTTGACCCGAAAACGCCGTTAGATTCCATCGTCTGTTACTTCACCCATTGAGTTTCACAGGGACACCCCAGTCTCAAATTCTGACTTTGTTTCATGATGCCATCTGCATTCTCTCAGCTAGAGAGCCACGGGAACTCTCTCAGCTAGAGAGCCACGGAGACTCTCTCAGCTAGAGAGCCACGGAAACTCTCTCAGCTAGAAAGCCACAGAGACTCTCTCTGCTAGAGAGCCACGGAGACTCTCTCAGTTAGAGAGCCACAGAGACTCTCTCTGCTAGAGAGCCACGGAGACTCTCTCTGCTAGAGAGCCACGGGGACTCTCTCAGCTAGAGAGCCACGGAGACTCTCTCTGCTAGAGAGCCACGGAGACTCTCTCTACTAGGGAGCCACGGAGACTCGCTCAGCTAGAGAGCCACGGATACTCTCTCAAAACATCAGGAAAGGGAATGTTGTCCGTCTGGCTCTACGCTAGCTCATTAAGCTTCTCAAAACTGATCAATCAAATTTATAGGGACTCTAAATTAGGGGCAAACAACAGGCTCAAGTTTCGGATAGATATAGAAAACTTTTCAATACATTCAGGACTACTGTGGTGAAGGAATTTTTTAGGGCCTGAAAAGAACTATCTTTCCTGCGCATAATGTACAGCGACTGGACTGGAATGATCCTGAGTCGATTGTCGCAACAAACCTAACTTACAGCGTGCAAAACTCATAACACCTAAAGATGTACGACTTGAATGGTACATGACCCAATTATAGCCAGATTTAACTCTAAGAAGGCTTGATCCTAATTTTGAAGATTCTTGTACTGGTTCGGATTCTACAGCTACTACGAGTTATGAAAAATTGTTGGGTGGTGTTCCATTGGCTGGCGTTCCATTAGACTTCTAACTTTCAGAGCCCCCAACTCCACTGAACGACAATTAAGATAAAAATTTTTATTGAAGGAAGAATTCGCTTCTCCGATTGGATTCTAGCGTTGAGCTCACGGAAAATATGTGGTAAAAGCTGCGGAAGATATCCGTAGATTTTCATATTTTATGAAACATAGCAGTATTCCAAAACTTGAGACTTCACCAATAAAATCGGCTCTTCTCACTCACACGCATTTTAAACATCGAACCAGCAGTACGAGTAAATCAATTTTTTCAAGTGTCAGAAATGTAAAATACATAAATAAAATACCCTGATCCGACTCGCGATGGTTTGAATCATAAACGTGCTTTATTTTGGCTACCAGTTGGAGCCGCTCTAGGCGCGGCCGCCGTCTGTGCTCCACTCAACCAGTAGCAGAGTGAACAAACATTACAACTGCAAATCGATAAAACGTGGCACTGATTTTTGACATTCATGCTATTTTTCCTCATGATACAAGCTCACATATCAATAAGTTTTATTTTATTTCGTCAGTCTGCACAGTTTTCGCGCAGTTCTTTTCACAAACTTTAGCACATCTACAAGAAAGATTATATTTTATGCTTGTTCAGACAACGCTGTGTTATTATATTACTTGCGAGAGCGACACTGGCTCTCTATTTATGTCTAATGTAATTACAATATAATCCCCATACCTTCGACGTATTCCAGACAGTCTTTTGTTTAGGTTCTTCAGGTACTGCACAAGCCAGCTGCCTGCAGGGACCTGGGTGCGTTATGGTGCCTCCCTTTCTCGCGCTGGCGAGTCGAGTGACAATCACGTCGTCTTTTGCAGCTTAGCGATGGGAGCAGTAAGATGAGGTTTAGAAACTGCTATGCTTCTATGAGTTAATATTAGCTTTGTGAATCTCTTCCAATGAGTGGAAGTTGTTGGCGTGGCATTTTTAGTAAGCAGTAAAGTGAACACCGTCATCACAAAGAAGGACTTATATTCATCGGAGTACTTTCATTACATTGCACAGTAATTCGGTTTCATCTTCGGCTTCCATGCTCCTGGTAGTCCACTTTCCATTGAATTAATTATACATCTTTGTCAACCGTATAAAAGGTTTGCTCTGTTTGTCATAGCAAATGCTTTTACATTATTTATAGATAGATATTGGACACCGCAATGCTTGAAATGCTGCTACTGTGTAAAATACTTGTGCATTTACTCAGTATCACGTTATTAAAATATTGCGATATGGAATTATAACATCTTAAAATTCTTTCTAGTTTTTACTGACCCTTTGCATCACAAAATTGATCCGCATTTCACCCCTTGCGGTCAACACACGGATATTCTGATGCAACATTACTAGTATTTTCACATCAGGTGCGCCACTCACAACAGTCAGACAGAATTTATTTTTCTCTGAAAGTTCACTTTCTTCAGTCTTTATTCCACTAGGATTTGATAATTTCGAGGCTCAGGACTTGCCTGTTAGCTACCTGAAACTTTTGCTATTTTAGTAGCGTTTTCGTAGCCCGTGTGAGGTGACTCAGATCATGCGAGTTAGGCAAGACGCGACATGGGGGATGACCTTTCCAGCGCGCGGCTTAACGCACACCTAAGTCTTCGCTGGAGCATCACGCCCTAGTATGGATGCATCCATTGAAAATTAAGTGAGTCTCGAGTTTCATTTCAAATACTGGTAAAATTAATGAATGTACTTTAACTTGAGAAAGTTTGAATAACCGAATACATTTCGAAAGTTGTATTCATCATACCATGAATGGAAAGCTACTGAATTTTGATAATAGGTCAGATGATCATTTTGGTGTAGTGTTTGGTATAAAAGCAACAAGGTCTAATCTTCATTAGTGAGTTCTGACGCAGTAATTAAGCTAAATCAAAAATTAAACATGCTCCATCTTCAGTCACAACTTCATTGTGGAAGCTCTACGGAAGTCAGTCGTGAAAAGCTGAAATATTCTCCCTTTATTCGATCTAACATTTTCTCTTCATATAATCTAACATTTATTCTTTCCACGATCCAACATTTTCCCTTTATACGATTTAACATCTTCCTTTTATACGATTTATACGATCTAAAATTTTTCCTTTATACGATCTAACATTTTTCTTTTGTACGAACTAACATTTTCCCTCTATACGATCTAACATTTTACCTTTATACGATCTATGATTCTCCCTTTATACGATCTAACAATATTTTCCTTTTATACTCTGTAACATTTTTAGAATACCTCTCTTTTAGCATATGGTAAAAGTTCCACTCACTATCAAACATTCCCACATGAATTTCATTGAATGAGGAAATGAATCTTGACGGTTAGGTTTCATTGCCCATCCAGCAACTCTGTCGGAGAGGACCATCCAGTTTTGAGTTTAAATTCTTGCAATAAAGAGCGAGACGATGAAAGCGCTGCAACAAAATAATCTTAACTCTTTCTTTAAATAAGGAATGGTAAAAATTCAATTCATTTAGAACACGTACCATAGAGAGCTACAGCTCTCTGATCACGTACAATGTTAAGCCCTATTGCTTTCACCTATCATGTCGCCATGAGAGTGGGCGAGGTTTCTCTCTGCCACGTATTGAGTGTAAGACTACCACTTCAAATATTTCATTCCAGGATTTAGGTAAGATTTAAAATTTATGAACGAAAATAATCTTTCAAGAACCTTACTGTCGTCACGTTGCTTGGCGTTGTCATAAGTTATAATAATGATGGAAGGCTTGATTTCCATTGAAACGACAGCGCCCGCTGTATCCTAGAAAGTATATTCTGGCCAGCGAGACTCCAATCGAACTGTGCGATGGACTAATTCAGTATCCAGATCAGGTCTCGGCTACAAAGCATTCTGCTGGCCGGCTATCGTCTAATCTATGAATATAAAATGCCGTATGAATATAAAGTACTATCACCAAAGCTTCTCCGCCTTCAAACTTTAATTTTAAAAAGCTAGGAGGTAAATTTACCAGTAGGCCTGACAGAATTGATGCTACTTATCGCCCTATCACTGGCGCCAATTTCCATCGATTGGTTGCCTTCGTCGCCCAGCGGTGGAGACTGGTTCATGACGCTCTTTAGGGGCAAAAAATGAGGAAATTCACGAGTTTAGTTTTTCTCAATGCGTACTCAAAATTTACTTGAGTTCTTAATTTTGTACGAATTATAAATTTACTCGTAATGAGTTGCATAAAAGAGTTACACCCAAATAGTTTGTAATTCTTTTCTGGTATTAAATCGTCAAAATTACCCTTACTGGCTCCTCAGTCATTAAATTGTTCCTTCCTTAGAAATAAGCCTCAATAATAGGAGGGTAATTTAAAATATCTTGGCGCGACGTGTGATCTGGAGGCAACGGCAAAAAGAAGAAAATGGCGCAGAACAAAGTGATGCATGGTCCTCTTACGACCACTTGCGAGCGGCGCGCCGCAGCTGCTCCGACACCTCAACTAGTAAAGTGGCGTAGAGCAGTCAGACTACTCAGGCCATGTGTGCCAGCACACACAAATACTTGGATTTTTTGCGAGATCTTGGCGTTGCGGTGATGGTCGCCCAGATGCAGTTACCCACCCCGTCTGCTACCCTGGCAGCAAGGCAACGCCCAAGTCTAGCGAGCTGCCTCCCAGTTGACGCTAGCACGGCGCGTCGCCCGTCTCTCACTCAATGCATTTGCTTCCTAGGTCCGCTGTGAATGCAAGCTTCGCTCAAAGCCTTGTATTCTCACTCGTTTTCTTCAATAATTAAAGAGTAAAGCTAATACGGTCTTCAACGTGAAGGTGAAAATTAGAGTTATAAAAAGTAACATCAATTTTCTAGCTGATTTTCCTCTTATAATGCATCATCGAGCCGTACTCTGATGTATTATGAAAAATGTACAACTTTAACATACTGCAAAGTACGAGGGAGCTACATGTGTTGGGAACCATCTAATGAACAGGGAACGAACAATTCGTTAGAATTCTTATGATATTTTGGTTCGCGATAATAGAAGCTGGTAATAGCAATAAGTAGATTCAAAACATTCTGAAATGATCCTACATGTTTCAGTGACACGAAAACACAATGAACTGTAATATTGCAAATAGAAGAAAAATGGCCTCGTAACGAAGGTAGAGAAGACTACAATCGAGTGAGCCAGCTAGGAAATCACCAATCCCCTCAAATCCTCGACGTGAAACGTCCAAAAGTTAGGTGCCTTCACCAGAAACTGAAATGCTGCCTCATCAGCACAGTTGAACACATCGTCATGTAATGAATTTCAATTCGTTTCGTTAATTCTTACTTTCATCTGCAATACAGTATTTTAAGATTATTGATTGACATCTGTGTGCAAGATGCCCCAATGTTTTATACATGAAGACAGAAGACAACGTAAACTCTCATCACATGAAGTGCGTATTGACCAACCTAACAAAAATAATGGATGTGAGCAGATATTCATACCAATACCAGCATTTTTGAATGTCCTTGTATCGATCATATAGTTGGGAGTGGGAATTGGTAATCGAACCCTTCTATTCAATTTCATGTTCGTGGGTCAATTGCAATCAATTTCATAATTTCTGCCTGTTTTCTACAAAAAATCCTCTTCTGACTGACTTGCCTTGTCTGCTTTCTAATGCAGCACATAAATTTCAAGAAACATTCATAACATGCTAACAGTATTTTTTCTAGTAGCAGGAATATTTCACAACCACATTTGATATATTGTATACCGCCACCGACATTTTGCTCTTGCTTTAGCGGCACCCAGCTCATTCGAGGAAAGTTTGTCCGGAGGGAAGAGCTCTCTGTTGCCCCGCCCCAGTCGCCTCCACGAAGGGCCACACAGCATCGAAAAATACATTTTCATTTTTTGAACATTGCAAGAGTTGAATTGTGAGGCCACTGTTCCAGAATTGCCCTTCAGGTCCATAGTACATCTATCAAAGTAGAGAAGTAGCAGAATTAAAATCGCAGTACATGCAAACGTTACTCCGGATTCCCCTCTGCTTGAGACTCATTATTTTCAAACATTTAAACTTTATTTAAATTCATACTATGTATTTGTTCTGAATGTTTCTCTTTTAGTGTCAGAATACTTTATTTCAGACACTGTTGGTACTTGCTGATACCGGTGAAACATAGATACAAACTGCGCGCTACACGAAACCGTATGCGCCTATTTTTATAGTTAGTCCGGATATTTTGATTTCTTAACAAATGTAAAAGCACACGATATCCGTAAAGTCTTTCTCTGATTAATAAAGCCTTTCCCTGAATTGTTATTGATAGCCAGATAACCATTGATGACAAATATGTTATCGATTAGACGTAAAAAAATCCCTAATACAGTCATATTGTCGTCCAAATTCTGGTGTAAGACATAAAGTTTTTCAACGAGTCCGGAAAAAACTTAATGGAAATTGCATATTCTGAAGCTATAGTTCTAAACTATATAGTTTTGTCGCATGGCTCACCAGCTAGCCTCGATAACTTTAGATGAAACGTGTTAAGTCTGCACAGTTGTGAAGGATTGCACTCCTGTTAAACGTTTCCACGACCAAGCTGATGCTCAGCAAACTGGAATTTATTGTTCACTCCAAATTTAGATTGCGATTCATTGAGACCCTGAAAGCATATTCAAATTCAGCTATGACCCACACAGACTGATTTCAACATTTTCTCACAGAGAGACCAATTGTTTCACAACCCAAAAATTAATTTCATTTTCTTACTTGTTTTTAGAGATAATAGTTGGAATCTCAAACCCATCATATTGTCAATTACGAACAAGATCGTCTATCCTTTTATGTCATGAACCGACTGAATCGGCCGAAAGAACCAAAAAAATACAATATTGATGTACGCTTGCCAATTTAGGAATTACTATCAGAATATGTAGTCGATAAGATTATTTAATAAAAAGCAAGATAAAATCAAAATATAACTATCTTGACCTCAATTTGCTCGTGCGGATTATGAGGGCTCGCACATGAGAGACTTAACTGCTCCAAATAGATATTTTAAGTTTTCTTATGAGGAGCAATTAAGTCGATCAACCTTCTCCATGGACTTTGGAGGATAAGGAGGGCGGTTAGAGGAGAAAGTGAAGCAGTTGGAAAGAGAAGGAGAAGTGCTATAAAATGAGCGAGACGGCGCGAGTGCGCGCCACCTACGCGCTGCCTGCGTGTACCTGGCAGCCGGGCGTCATGGTTCTCACGCGCACTCACACCGCGCTGAACTAGCCTCACTCTCTTGGTCGTCCAGCGGCTGCAAGATTAATGAAGCCACCTCATTGTTTCACTTGTGCAAGGCCGGGGCAAGGCCGAACCAAGAAGTCGAGGAAAGAACTTTTGGCTTTGGGTTTCTTTCAAGCGGATAATTCGATTGCGTAGGAGAATATACTATCGGGCCAGGATATCAAAAGACAATAACCGCAGCAAAATACACCTCTTTCTTTCGTTTATCTTTCAGTCACTGAATCATTTACCCCGATTGGATTCACCTTGGCAAAAAAATGCTAAAAGAAGACGTACAGAATTAGACACTCTGATGTAAAATAGGAAACCTTAGCCTAATAGGGTTTATTTCTTCATATTATGAACTGAAAAAATATACAAATCGAAATATTCATCGACTAATCGTCGAACCAGCAAAACTAAGAAATATTATTAAAATTATAAAAAGGATAACGAATGAATAGCTTTCATTTTAAGTCCACTAGGATGACTTGGATGGGTACTTGTGCGTAGGATAGTTATTCAGTAAAGAATATTCTTCGGTGCGGATGGAAGTTGAAGGGTGATATTTCAAAGTGATATTTCAAAATTTTACAGAAGTGGGTATTAAATCATGCTACCTCACGTTTCTGGAACTGGTGAAACGCATTGATATTATCAACGTATGAGATGCGGGCTATTTCCGATTTTCAATATTGTAATGCACGAACAAGTGAGTCAATTTCAGCAGTGACCGACACATATTTGTGCCAATGTTGTGGTTGGAGGCGAAAGAGCAGCGTTAACAGGCAGATTTCATGTCAATGTCATAACGCAAAGTGATACATGAATTAATTATTTACTGTGAAGAACAGCTCCATCAATAATCAAGATAGCAAATCTACAATGCAATATATGAAGCTACTACTAATGAACTGATGCAAAACACCAATCATACCGTTAATGACTCAACCCATTTATTGTTCAAGCCAAACTTCGAAAAGCCATATGCTTCTTCATGTCGACTTTCCGCACTGACATCTTATTTTTTTCCTCTCAGCAATTTTGCATTCATTTACTGCATGATACTCTAGAATTCTTAGACTAATAGCTTATCGAACTGCTCTATGTTAATTTTTGCTTCCGTCATATTTGACAAACTGAACATATGTGTGCACTCTTTATCCTCAGCCTCGCCGACCGTGCTGAGCCAGACTCGTTTGAGAGACTTCAAGCAAAGATCAAAATCAGGAACTGATTCATGCGTAATAAAGTTTCCGAACTGCAAAAGTGTGGCATATTAGGGTTTCATCTTTGCTGCCATTCTTGGATGAAGAAACGTGCTTCGTGAGTTTATTTGACTACGGAATTGAAAAGAAGTCGACAGACAAAACAACCTTGTAAAGTGGCATGCCTGAGTTTGGTAGGTTCAGCTGGAGGAGCAAGTGCGGGACCTGGGGCTGGTATGACGATTACCTTGAGGGCTCTGGGGTCTTGAGATGAGAAAATCTGTGTCCTATCGTCACAATGCTGAGGTATTAAAATATTTTTACAAGACGTCACATGAACTTATTTGATTAGAATGATGACGAATATACGACAAAAAAACTGGAAAAGTGTTTAACATTTCGAAAAAAAAATTGTTACTATCGAAGACGCAAAATCATACATGTTGAATGTATTTCACGGTGTGCCGCAAGGCTCAATTTTGGGACTCCATATGTTTTTCATTTTCATAAATTTCATTGCAAAATTCGACTTCTTTCTTAACTATATACTTTTTCCAGATGACAGTACCCTTTCATCAGGAACTTCCCCAAACAATATTGATAAATTCGCAAATCAAGTCAATCAGGAAGTAGGAAAAGTCTCCGTGTGGTTTAAAACTAATAAAATTTGCGTCAATATAAATAAACGAAGTGCATTCTTTCCTCGCATAGAAAAAAATAAACTCCATCAAATAACCATTTGAAATGGTGAAATAAGGCGAACTGATCATTCAAAGCTTCTGGAAATAATCCTTGACAAACATTTCACTTTCAGGGAATGTACTTCATTCATTTGTAAAAAAAAATCGAAATCGATTAGTGCACTCTAAAAAGTAAAAAAAAACATCACCAACTGATACCTTGAAAATTTCGCATCATACACTTATTTACGCGCTTCTTTGCTATGGAGTAAGAACATGAAATGGGACCTAAGAAAATAAAACGAACAAAGTTTTTATTTTGTAAAAAAACATGAGATCTGTTGCACACTTGGGCTATATTGAGCACACTAACGACTCTTTTTAAATGCATGGAAATTGTTAAACTGCCCAATTATTCCGATTTTCCCAAGGGAAATTTTATATTTGAAACTGTTACACGAGCAGGGACTTGAATATCTACGAACAAAAATTCTACTTAATTCTGTTCTATAATTGTGTGACTAGGAATAGTAATAAATTAGTACTTCCTTATTACTCAGGAGCCAAATCCCATCATTGCGTTCTTTTTGTAGGATCTAAATTTTGGAATTCAATTCCTCCGAACATACGGCAAAATACTTCATATAAATTACTTAAAGCTAATCTTGAGACCTATCTTCTCTCGTGGTGTTCTAGGAAACCTTTTATATGACGGGCACGTAATTGCTTTCTGCGTGTGCCGACCGATGCGTATATACACTCATACTCGTAAGTGTATATAATCTTTTACTTCAAATGCTTAGTTATAGCTTCTGTATATCGTAGTTTGTGATTTTAAGCTACGTATTGAGTTATTGTTACTTATTTAGTAACGTACGACCTTAAGCTTCTATTTTTTATTCATCAGTGTACTTTTAAATAAAATATGGTCATCTCTACATAAATAGGTTGCCCTAGAGACCTTGAAGCTTGTTTGGGCCCCCAAGGGGGGTATTTTCTGATTCTCATTTATTTTATCATTTATCACTTAATTGTTATGTTGTATTCGATACCAATTACTTGCAGTACATACGAAAAATTTTTAAATAAATATTTCAAATGCTCCCAATGATTTATACGAAAGATAGTAAACAAAAAATATTTTAAGCATTGACTTGATTCCTTTCACCACGAGCCAATATTATGCATGCTGTGAATGCTCGACAGTTAGGACACTGAGCGACTTCGGAGTCATGCGTTTGAATCCATGCGGACACTGGCGGGTTCTCTCGCTCTCTCAAGTTGTACTTTCTAAAAATATACAGGACGCTCTAAGGAACCGTCGCCGAAAGAACGCATCTTATGAGCCACAGTTGAAATTGCTCGTGTACTAAAATGAGAAAATGAAATCTACGCAAAAGTTCTCAGGTAGTTGACTGGAGGCAATTCGAAAGCAGAATGAATAAAGTCATAAAAACTTGATACACATCGCACATTGCTAAATAAATGCTTCGCAGCAGATACATACGTAAGCCAGGTACGTCCTGGATGCATCCATATCGTAGTATATGCATCAGCCACACTAGCGAATTTTGATAGAAAAACATTAGTAGCTTAGTAAAAGCTGAATACCATCAAATCGAAAAATAGACTCACTAGGAAACACTCTAGCGTAAAAACTGTAAGTTTCAGAAGAGTTTTACAAATGTGAAGTAAAGGTTTATGTCATAGCTATGCAAAAATTTGGCTTCTGTTGAGAAATCCGAATTGTACAAGGTAAAAAAAGTAAATTTGAATGAGCTAAAATAGAAAGTCTTCACTTCTCTCTCGAATGAAAATATATATTGAAAAATCCTTCAACTACAAATTAGATCTAAATTAGATTATTAACAAGACTCACTATAACCATATCTTTTGTGGCGCTAATCTTTCTCGGTTGACATGAACACTCTCCGGCTGCGTGGTGAACTAATTTCGGATTTTTGTATCCGTTGCTCATACAGGCAGGATGTAATCAACCAATATTAGAAATAAAATACGGTATTCTAAAGCAGTTCTTGATGCTATGCATTCACTCTGTCGTCCTTGAAAAAATCGAAAATACGAAGTAAGCCTTATAGAATTCGTAATTATCATCAATTATTGCTTACGCGCAGAGGTTCTCTCCCTTGCTCTTCAAGTCGCCATGGAACCGAACCGATTTATGTCTTTTTTAATAAAATCTTATAGACACAGAGGAAATAGTTAAAGTATATTGCCTAGATGAGCTGTTATGAAATAGTTTATCGAAGACTTTGGATTTTTAGATGGAGAATAAGTATTTCATTTACACGATGATTTCATTGTTTTCAGTGGGAAGTAGCGATATTCATACTGTTCTCCAGAATGACCTCCAGCAACATGGAAGTTTGCAGCTACGATCAATCTTGAGCATGTTCTACCCACAAAAGATGAATAAAGCTAAGCACAATATGGGGTGAAAACAGCGAATTGAAACCGAATCTCATTTGCATGGCAGGGAACAGCAGACAGACGCCATGTCCATGAATGACGATAATCTTGTCTCGTTGAGCCCTTGATGAGCCCTGAGGAAGGGCGGACTATAGCCACCTAGGTCTGTTCACCAAGGAAGGATGCACTGCGATCGTGAGGACCACGTGTTCCTTCACAGCACTCCTCATATGGTCTTCTGTCAGATATCCCCGCAGCTTCAGTCGCTCAAGCAACTTTCTAGGTCACACACAAACAGTAGAAATTCTGATCTCCCACTTGTATGGCTGTACATGTTTCGAGAAGATACATTTGTTTAAAGATTGAAGACCGTCAGATGATCATACTATGAAAGGTAACTAAAATTACTTGATTGTAGTTTGGTATCTACTGATAAAAAAGTTTTTTGACTTGTGCTCCTGATGTTAGAGTGCTTTGAGCAAGCCTGAGCGACGACGCCCCGAGCGCACGGCTGTACTGACAGGCGGCGGTACGGGCAGCAGCTTCCTGCTCAGACAGAACACGCCTACGCAAAAACATTTCAATTCGCAGCACTTCTTCCTACCCCGTACTCACGCGACTCCAGGGAGTGGTTTTCGTAAATTATCTCACTCGTATTTTTTAGGTAAATCTCTAATGTAGAAGTGTACGTCATGATATGAGGTTTAGTATTTCATTTTGAGGAATCAGGAGTGATAGACCAAGCGACCACCCGCGAGTTCAGAACATCCCAAGCAGGATTTCAAAACTTGGCCCGACGACTGCAATACTCAATGATGGTGCTTCAGTTTGCAGTATTATGGGTAAAAGAATATCTCAAATGGAAAAATGTTAAAAAAATTATGAACCTAATAAAGCTAATTGCAATTTAATTCATAAACGATGAAAAACCCGTGATAAACTTGTAAAATAATGAAGTCTTAATTTTTTCAGGTGCGAAACTTAAACGAACTATTCATTTATTATTTTAAGCTCAATAACGCATAACACTCTAAGCTTGTAACTCCTAATGGAAAATAGATTCAATAATTCGAGTGGAATATTTATTAAAATTGATGTGCTAATATGAGCTTTAATGTGCTTATAATTAAATTGTATTTACAAAGTATAATTTCAATACCTTTCAGCTAAGAAGTAGTAAATCATGCTATTTTTATCGATTATAATATTTTTTTTCTAAAAACTCAGATTAGTGCGCAGAAAGTTTTGCAGTGTAACTATAAAAAAATTTTATTCGCCATAAAGCTACACTACCTTATTCAGTATTTCGACAAAACATGTTATCTGTAGCCTAGTCCATGCCGCAAAGGTCGGTTTTCAAAACGGGCCTGAACCTACTCGAATGCAGCTGTGGGACGCATTTCACAGATAAAACGAGTAGTAAACTCGCTCATATTTGCCCTTACACATTTGCCAAGGATTTAAGCACTGGGCTTGGCGACAGACTCAGATAGCAAGTTTCATTTACTGTTTTGCTGAGACACGAGCCATACAAAATATCCGAAGAATAAATACGATACATAAGCACCTCACCAAATAATAAACGAAAAGCAAGTTGGCGTAATCAGCTACTGATAACTTTGGGCTGGTGCGTCGCTAGGTAAGCCTTCAGACTACAAGCAACCTCATCGACCACCAGCGAGAAGACAGGCTCTCGGCGCACTATTTTGTGGCGGCGCCGTGTGCCGGGGTAGGGCGGACGAAGGGGACTGATCACTCGAGCCTGTGGCAAAATAAAATCGCAAAAACACAACGAGATTTTCAATGAATGTGCCTAAACAAATGAATTAAAAATGAAACTAAGCGGCAAAGACGTACCACAAAACAATGAAAGTTTCTATGCATTTATCTTACCCGGACTGCGTATCAAAGTAATTTGCTCAAGAAAATATTCAACATTTTAGCCTGAATTCAGGTTTTACAAACGAAAATCTTTTTGTTGTTGTCTGGGCTAACAATCCCTCCGATGTAGTTTGGAGTAGTATATAGCTGACTCAAGTAAATTATAAAATTCATTCGTTTCCAAAAGACATTTCAGGAGAGCTTCGAGGACAATTCTTAGCATGCCACTTCACCGTGCACCGCTGATGTCGTTTTGTAAATGTCTGTGTCGAATTATTGCTTGTTGCGAAGGAACAAATAAAAATAATAAAACAAATGTTTCATAAGAACATTTCTAGAATTTCATTACATGTTTCCAAAGTCAGTTTCCTCCTTAGCCGAGAAGAAGTACACAACTGTTCTCTCAGATGTTTCGACTGAATCCAACTGCTGTAGTTCGAATATCTTTTGATTTATTTTCAAATATGAAAGAAAAATGTTCATATTCGACACAATGTCTTTCAAAGGGTTGTAATAGGTTCTAGGTGGGTTACATATCTCTGTGAACTTTTCAAAGCTACAAAATTTGCCGTTCAAGAGAATTTATTTTTTCTCTAACGGATGACTTGCAAGGTACTTGTAAAAGTAACGCAAAAGAATCGACCATGAAGAAATTCGAAACTTTTGTGCAAAATTTAACAAGGAGAATTTGATTATAGTTACATGGAAGACCACTCGCCAGAATCAGAGACGTGTTTCCTCTCCCTCCCTTGTATGGGACGGACAAAGACTTGAAAACATCCAAGCAACAAGGGGTATGGCTCACATTGAATCTGTTTTATCGACAAAATAACAATTCCTCGGCTGACCTCTGCCCTGCATTCTTATGTATTTTTTTGGCCTTTTGAATGGACCAAGGAAGTTTAGCAACAAAGCACCTCGCTGCTCTATCTGCCGCAACAGTTGGGTGCTCACAAGGGGCAGCTGCGGCTGCTATACACAGCGACCATGCACGTCCAGTTTGATTTGTTACTAAAGAATGACGTATTTTTGGCAGGCATAACCGAAGTTTACTCTCTATCGATCCGGCGTTCTAAGTTACAGGAGAAAGTAACATTTATTTATTTTCTATGGTTCATCGTCGATGTTAGCTATTTTCAAAAGAGTAAACATAGCCTAAATGCAGAAATTGAAATGCTTCAGAAAATGGCTCACGAATATGCTTAAATATTTCGGTAACTTCACGGTAATGTAAAACGCTTAAGCGTTCGAGAAAGATTAGCGGATCGTACCTACATACAGTACACGTACTGCGATATTAATATAGAAATGTATAAATTTATAACATAACATATTTTATACTGCAAACAATGAAAATGAATTCGAAGCAGTCGCGATGCTCCTTGGCACCAGCTCCACTTGGTGACAGAGAGGAACAAGTCGTACGCCATTGTGTTGGCGTTATTTGGGTTGTTTGGGTCAAATTATCAAATTTGAGCTGAAGGCGTTCATTTTCTTAAACTTATAATGATCGTACACTCGAAGTTTTATTCTCAACTGACAAGATTGGAGGAAGTATTCATAAGCGAGGTAAATGCAGGTAATATTCATAAGCGAGGGAAATACAGGAAATATTGATAAGCGAGGTAAATGGAGGAGTATTAGCAATGTAAATTTTGTGATTAGCATCAGGTTAAACTATAAGGTTGTTTCAAAACTAATTGCCAACTTAAATCGTGTGTTTAGAAATATCAATTTGGCATGGTATTCTCAGTGTACATATTTTAGGTAAATTTTGCTATACGGAATAATTAATGCATGTTCTTTAATGATTTTTAACTTATTTCAGGCAGAAAATATTCTTAAAGCGTATAAGCCCTTCATTATGAAGGTGAGAAAAAAGGCCTTCGCTTAAGGGCTCTTCACACGGTAAGTCGATGTCTGTAGACTGTATCGTAAGACACCTAAATATGAGCATCGAATACTAATTTTGTCTCTATTCTCTATAACTCCAGAATAGAGAGCAAAGTTAGCATTCGATCCTCATATTTAGGTGCCTGCCGATAATGTCTTCAAACATTGATTGATCGTGTGAAGGACCCATTACATTTTTTGTATGAGTTCTAACCTAGGCATAGTGTCTGCCAAACTGCTGCTAATATGGGATGAGAGGTCCACAAGTGATCGCTAAGCTCGAAGATGGTTTCATAAATCCCATTGAGGTGATAAGAGTATGTATTGGAGATAAATAGGGAAGAAGACGGTAATGCAGTCTTAAAAATGAACAACTGAAAACAACTGTTGAGCAAAATCCATTTCAGAGTATCAAAGAAATGTCTTAGACTCTTAATGTCAGTACTGTGACAGTCTCATGCCATTTGCAGACGACTCCATTCGCGCATCGGTGCCGCCCAATCCTGCTCCATGATGATGCGCGGCCACATGTTGCAAGAAAGATATAGCAGAAACTCACAGACTTGGAATACAGACTTCTTTCAAATGCTCCGTATTCTCCTGATCTTTCACCCACTGATTACCCACTTTTATAAGCACTTCAGCATACTTTCGAATCGTAAAACTTTCAGGTCCTTACTAGAGGTGAAACCAGCCTTTAAAGATTTTGTTGTATTACACCCAATAATTGTTTTTTTATCAAAGAGGAATCAATAATCTGGTTGATCAATGGCAGAGACCCGCAGATGCTAGAAGTTTATGTTTTGACTAATTTGAACATTTTTGTTTTTCATTTGTCGACAAAAACTGTTTCTGAAATAGGTTATAATTTTTGCAACAAAGTAATAATAAGAACGACCTCACAGTCAGGAGGTTATGAAGTAACATTGCAATGTGTGGGTGCCGAGCTGTTCTTATAATGACTCGCGTTGAATGAAGTAGAATGCACGGCTTTACCAGAACATTCTCACCAGAGAAAGAACAAGCGATCTCATTTACGTCAGAAAACATTAGCATAATTTCTAAACGGGAACACTCGCGCATTAGCAAACGCCCGTGACATGTCGGACAAAATTTAGAGAAGCTCTGTGTGACGTCTGTACTTCAATTTACTTCTACTTTAATTCACTTTTTTTCATTTTACGACGCAGAAGTAGGCTTACAGCTGCCACCGGCGTGTCCGAGGGAAGTGGAAACAAAAATGAAGCATTGCTGAAAACAGGAGAGAACAACATTACACAGACGCTGCAGCTGCAACTACAAACTATGAATTGAAGTGCGACTTTCATTTTGAGACTTTTGTTGTCATTAAAAGCGCCAAGAAAACTTCCTTTACATTGAAACATAAATGTTGTGCATTTGTACGACAGAACATCAACAGGTGAGCTGTAAGAATAATACCTCATACAATCAAAGAATAATGGATAACACAGACCGATGACCTTGATTTTAGAAAACCATATTCAATGTTTCTCAATTGAAGGTAAAGTTCACTTCTGAATGATTCTTTGTCGTGAAACATTTCGTTCACTTCCTTTTTCAATCATTGGCTGGTGTTCCATCAAAGAAATAAGCGCTAGGTATGTGGAAGCAGACACACGAAGTAGACAAGTAGACAGATCGTCAGTCTGCGCGTATCCAACCAGTATCAGCCCTTGACCTTCCCCTCGACTTCCACAGGTCTGCTTTGATCGATCGGAGTCTAACGATGGGGCGGGAGAAATTTTAAGTAGATTCCAATGAAGAATTTGATCGCACTACGTCTTTGGAGTCCGAGAGGTGCCTTTGGCAGTGTACTAACTGGTGGACGCCGCTCGAGCGTACGGCCAGCTCGCACCGCAGCTGTACGGCCAGCTCGCACCGCAGCCGTACTTTTCTGTGATTACTTTTTCTGAGTAATCACTTCACGGTAAGTTAAAGAAATAAATTGCGATAGCAGAGAAAGCGCATTGCTTAGCACGGCAAAGGAACTTTTGAAAAACTCCATTGTCTGGATCTTGAGAAAACAATCACAAGCTGAAGTCTTCGTGCTATTTTATTGCCGCACTGTCATAGATATATTACAGTGCTGTGCTTTTCTACTTAGAGTATGCAAGAGGAAGAATTTAGTAGTTTGCGTGTGAACATAACGCGTGGGACGATATTACGGCAGGGTTCTTGTTTTTTGTTGTTGCTAACTATGCTTAGGACAGCTAACAACTAATCTAGCCGAGAATTGTGTTCGACTAATGTAGTTTGTCCCAATAATACTACAAGACTGACCCAAATTTTGTCCAGACTCGATTAAAAATATCACTCTGAATACACGAGAAAAATTGAGCTAAGTTGCGTTGACGATTTACGTTGAGGTTTCATGAGCAACATATCGAACAACAACGCGACATTAAAAGCTGAAGAAAGCACTGGTTCATTTCCTCCAAAAGAGACAGTCAGCGGCTAGGCGGACTGGAGGAGCTCGACTGGGCCCCATTTTCAGGACAAAACTTGTGTCACGCTCATGCAAAACTCCATTTTAGCTAGCGGCAACCTCGCTGAAGTCGACACCGTCACCGAAAAGTCATGGGTGACGTTTAGAAATTTGCGAATGCAACTCGAAGCTCTGGACCAAAGGAGCGAGTTGCTGTGCTTGAGGTGAGGGAGTGTAGGTTCATTACTTAACCCAGGTACCGCCCTCTTGAGCACCGTCACAACCCTATAAGCTCGCGTAGCCCTGCGCGCTGTGCATGGGCATGGCGAGCAGCTATGAGCACACGCCTTCCTTGGCATGCCAGGTACAGAGATCGACCCCAATTCACTCCCAGCATGTGATGTAATTTTGAAAGTTGTCACCTCACTGCCATACTTGGCGCTTCTTGACTTACTTCGAGGCAAAATTGTTAGGTGATTAGGCGGCAACACTGAGTTCTTACTTTTGTAATCATGGTATTCATCACGACAAAGTATATTTCAGATATTCTTACCTGATGTACGGTTGAAATAAGTCATTACTCAGGTGCGTTCACCGCTCGAATTAACGTCTCGAATGTTCCACCAAAATAGGCGTCAGTACCAACACTGGGGAAGCCAGCCCTGCGTGTCGGCTAGGACACGAAGACGGCGCCTGTGTATTCCCAGCAGCAATAAACAAAATTTGTTGCTGCAAGATATGTGCTTTGAATGAAGCATGGGACAAATTTTTTAATGGCGTGTCCAAAGTTGAGTTTCATTGAACAATTTTTTTTATCCTATAATTAAGAATAATTCCATCCTTACAACAAAAATGTTGTCATCCATTTCTTCAACTTGGCTAACATGAGTGCACTCAGATAATGAATTACGAGAAAAACAAGAAAATGGAAATAAATGGAAGGCTTGGGGATTTCATTATGTAAATTTATTTTGAGTAAGATAATAAATTTCACCCATTCATGGGTTTTGTTTGGAGAAATTTTGAGTGTTTCAGAAAGAACTTTGTTGCTAGTAATCCAGGTGCCGTTGATCCTTTAGAGTTGTTAATGCACTCGATATAAAATGTGTCATAAAACATGATACAAAAATTCTCCAGAGTAATTTTTTTTCTTTTGTCGGTCAAGCCCTAGCAAAATGAGTAATGTTGAAGATATAATTCGATCCGCTGAGTGCGACAGCAACGAGCAGTAGACTCTGCCGACACTCTCATCCAATTAATTCAAGATTGAGAAGCGATCTATGCTTTTTGTGTCACTCGGCCCACGACGTTAGCGATATGATTGGAAATATGACATCTTACGAATTTTCGTACACTTCATAGAAATGTATATATATATATACAAAACAAAGGTAATATATATTACCTTTATATTCATCTATAGGCGTGTAGAAAAATTTTCTTTCAAATCTGCTGGATGTTGACTTTCTTACATGACTTGTTCTTAAGAACGTCAGTTGTTACCGTGTAAATGTGTCGCTCACAATGCAATATCTGTAAATTTTTTGCAAGAACAAGTGAATGTAAAACCTTAGAAGCTTTGATGACTACAACTCTATTTTCAATCAAAGATGTTTCCTTCTTTTAATTCACAACATGTTTTACTTCCTTTTCCCACTTTATCGTTCTTCTCTCAATGGTAACTTTCGATGGTAGCATTCATGAAGAATGCTTCAATATTTGAGTAATAATTTAGGCCGTAACGGTAATCATTACAACACACAAAACGATCGGCCAGCAATTTAAAAATGGCAGTTCGAAGTTTTAACGTAATTTGTTGATTTCATTTTACATGTCATTCTTGGTGACTGAAAACCCGATCACTGATGTACGTTTTACAGAATAAATTTTTGAAAAACTGTTATTTATCTTCTTTTTACTTTGTGAATCGAATCTCTATTGTCGCTTTTCTTTATGTAAAAAGCTATTGGTTTTTGTAATAAGCTATTGTAACAAGCTATTGGTTTTTGTAATAAGCTATTGTAACAAGCTATTGGTTTTTCACAATGAAATGCAGAGATGAAAGTACGGCGAGCGACGCGTTGGCTACAAACGTTTCCAAGCTATCGCAGAGCAGGACTTGTTAATGTCATACACATTAATTGCAACCAGCATAAAAAGTATTCTTAATAATGCTTTTAAACGTTTAAAAGCAATCAAATTAGTTACTGCTAACTAAACAGACAGGAATTACTGCGCATGCAAACTAATTTTTATCGAGCTTTTGATTAAGTCTTAAATGAAAGCCATGTGCTCTGTTTTGAATGCCATGTGCTCTGTTTTGAATGCCATGTGCTCTGTTTTGAACGCCATGTGCTCTGTTTTGATGCTGCAATAGACTCGAAATCAGCCTGAACCCTTCGGTTGTGAAATGTGCGATGCAAATCTTAGAAATGTGGGAAATTCTTTCATTTAAATTGAAGTCTCGTGCGTCAAGAAGCTATTTAATTTGCGTACGAATGCACTGCTTCTCAAGCACTCTTTCCGTAGGAAAACTGACGGACAAGGAAGCTTTCTAATATTATATTTTGAATGTGAAATGCCCTAACTTCCTATGCATTCGCACGAACAACCGCTTAAGCTATTTGCGGCTCATGAATATCTTCTAATTTACCTAATCTTAGTTATTTCCAATGCATTAACTAGAAAATAAACTATTCATCCCACAAAGATGGAGCGGGTCTTAAGCACGAGATATACATATTTTTCAGACCAAATTAGGGCTTGAAATAAAGACGAAGTATTATCCTGGTGGATCTGCTAGTTAATCGCAATGACACTCTCATCCTATGAGAAGTTTCGTTTTTCACTACTCATAATAACTCTTCTGTTCGCGTAGCTGTAAAGTTTCCTTTAACATTTTCTTTAATCGGAGAAAGTTCACAGAGCGTAAATGAAGAATTATAGCTCACCTGGGGTTGCAAAAGTTATAATTTCCGAAGTGACAGGCAAGATTTCCTCCGGCGGCAGGTCGACTGGGGCTTTGTCCAGTTGGTTAGCAACACTCGAGTCCCCTGAGCGTTGCACTGTCTCGAGCAACACCTGCCGCGGCACATCGAGGGACACATTTGGTCTGTGTTGCAGTCTCAGCTTATTGAGTAACTGGGTTTTGATTGCGTTTAAACGGATCATGTGCATTTCAGCTGGCAATATGGAATCAGGAGGCGGCGAATTATGAGTACATTGAGGACAAGGCGCCTCGGTCGCAGTTCTTACATCGCTGTTCATAAAATTTGCGTAGGTGCCCACCACTGCTAAGAGAAGCAAGAACGCAGCCTCCTTGCTGCTGCTAGCCATCACCAGGTGGCATTGCTGCACTGGACATCAGACAACTACAGCCGCTCCGGCCTAACTGAGGCGCAGACGCGGGCCAGACGGCCGAGCCCGGTGCCATGCCGGGCCCTCGACCTCTGTCGAGGCACCAGCGTCACCACACGACCCAGGCCAGGCGGCTCGTAGCCTTCCTCGGTAGGGGCGTCAGAGTGGACACTTGTTCACCGTACAAAGAGCTCAGATGTTGGGCGTCTGTCTTTCTTGAATTGTTATAGTCGAGCTTTGATGCGGACTCTGAGCAAACAGTCAGCTCTAATAAACAAGAAACTGATCACCTGCCCGTCGCTGGTACAAGTGTGTGAGCAGCATTGCCAGAGGCGCAAAGAACGCGCGTCAGTAGGGAGAGACACCTTTCTTAATCCCTGGGGCTCGTTAAAAACACAAGGTCTCGTTTTTGGAGCCAATGGGTGTCTGTAGCGTACACAACTCCGCAACTTGCTGTAATGGAGCCTATACATGAGCGCGACCCTTCTCACTATTTGGTGTGAGTTGAAATCGTTATCATTGACGCCATATTACGAGCAGGCCAGGATGCGGACGTTTACTCTTAAACAAAAAATATACAGTCTGCAAAGAAGAGGGATAGATAAAGTATTGAGAGAGGCAAAGTCCGGACTTAAGAGTGGTTTTCCCTGTAGAACAGCTGATGCACTCACTTCAACTTCAGTTACCGAGTACGTCTTTCCTAATGAACGTAAATGACCAACTGAAAAATTTTCTTCGCGAAAGTTTAACTCCCAAATGAGTACTGTTATGAAAACTGTACATTCAACATGGATGATGTACGTTGAATATCTGTGCACTTGTGTGGTGTACAATTATGGCACTAAATAGACGACTTTGTTCACACTCTGAAAAGACAAGTGAAGTGTGGCAAATGGCGATCCAATTTTCTTCGATGTAGGAAAAAATTTCTACTCTGAATGCAAGCATTGAATACCGCGCGAAGGAGGTTCTTTCATAAAATTGTTCCAGTAAAAAGATATGTTCGTAAATCTTTAAATTTCATTTTGTATTATAATGTTTATTTCTATGATGCAACATCGACTCTTCTTACTAAAAGACTCAATTGAAAACCTCGTAAGTGACTTGAAGCCAATTCGTCACCACAGGACTCGCATATATAATAAATCATACGGCAATCTACGCTTAGTCACACCACCCAACCTTCCTGCAAGGCAAAAAAAGGAGTCGTGCACATTCGCCTCGCTCGAATGTTACTACATGAATTCCAATTTTTAATTTTTTAAATGCGAGCACTTTATACGCACAGAACACAAGCACTTCTGAAATATCTACAGGTAATGAATGATATAATCAGTTTTGATTTTTACCATATTTGTCCGGAGAAATTCTGTTTGTGATCGTCCCTATAATCGCCGCTGCAAAAAATATTTGTCTGTAATGTTTGGCGCCTATTTAGACTCGGTTCCTGCCATTTCAACACGGACACAAACGTGGCAGCAATTTTTAAACATATGTAATGAACTCTCTATTCCGTTACGTCTTTGCTAATGTTTCAATGCCATTAGGTCTGATGCAGGGCTGATGAAAGTCTGATGAAGGTCTGATGAAGGTCTGATGAAGGTCTGATGAAGGTCTGGTGAAGGCCTGGTGAAGGTCTGGTGAAGGTCTGGTGAAGGTCTGGTGAAGGTCTGGTGAAGGTTAGATGAAGATCTGATGAAGGTCTGATGAAGGTCTGGTGAAAGTTTCATGAAGGTCTGATGAAAGTCTGATGAAGGTCTGATGAAAGTCTGCTGAAAGTCTGCTGAAGGTCTCGTGAAGGTCCGATGAAGGTCTGGTGAGGGACAACATCCCTGAATTCATTTGTAACGTCAGACAATGTCCTTTCTTTCTTCCAGTGCAGCAGAAGAATTTGTCAATTAATTTCATTCAACTTTCACGTAATAATCAATTTTTGGAAGTCACTCTTATGCTGCACAATTACTTTAATTTTAATATGTACATAAAGTATATTCAGACGACCTCTATATTTACCTTCAGTTCCGTCTTCAACAGCAAGGCAAGACGTCCCCCTAGGGTGTCACACGGCCCAATGACTGCCACCTGAGCCACACAGCCCCCTGACTGCAACACTAC